>OY987204.1:42098036-42401346 GCA_963920795.1 Eutolmus rufibarbis | reverse complement strand
CGTACAATTAATTAATTAAACAAGTTCAAATTTGTGTATTTTGCAATCATTTTGAATTTTTTCCACTTTTTGTTACCAGAAAAGATCTGAAAATAATGTACAAATGTACATCTGCTATATATATATTGTACATTTTTAAAACTCTAAAACCTGAATCGTAATAGTTTTACCGGAAAGTTCAAGTAAACTTCTTTAAACCCTACTTTGTCATAAGTTTAGCCTTTGTAGTTACATAGGAACATACTTTGGTACGCAATCTCATACAAAATTCTATCTATCTACTAAGTATGGCTTATAGATTAGATACGTCAAGCCATAGCTTATCCCAAATAGGGAATTATTCCGAAAAGGGCATCCCAAAGGAAGAGTGCATCAGTCCTTTCATTAGCCGTAGCATCAAAACTCGCTTCAAGTGTTTCCCAATTGATCTCTGACGAGTACTCGGGAAATTGCCATAAAATCGAAACTCAAAATAAACGCTCCCATCTATTGCAGCGCCAAAGCAAGGGCTCCACGAAAGGAGTTGGGGGCTGAGCCATTACTTTCCTTATCAAAACAGTCGAACCATAAATTGACCTTTCATCCTACCCAAAAAGTGCACGGAAAGCTGTCTGGCAAACAAACAAACAAACCCCCGATGCCCACCATTCAATTAAAGACTTCAAAGTCAGAAGCTCCAGTTTCATTAAATCCATTATCTGGACGACGTTTGCTCCTTTGGACAGAGCCGTATCGAAGTCCCGATATCGCATAGGGATCTATCAAAAATTCACTTAATAGCCCCTGCCCCGATGGCCCGCTCTCGGTGCTCCCATTAAAAGGAAACTTAAAAAGCGTTTTCCAGCAACAAGTTCCTGGGTACTATCAGCCAATGGGATCGGGGCTGAGACGTCAAGCCCTGACATATGACTGCGACGTCAAATGGGACTCAGCCTTTGGGGGAGGCAGGTGAGGGCTACCTCCCGCCTGCAATCGCATATCCAAATCACATTAACGACTAAGCTCTACCTCCGGAGAAAATCCCCGATATTGAGCGCACGTACACATCCTGCAGGAGTACAGGAGCCGGTCTGGACACGTCTCGATCTTCAGCGTGTATACACATCGCATTCAATCAGCCAGAGTGGATAGATTAGCCTTATCCCCGGCTATCATCTAGCCGTGGGTTGACTTGTCTAAGTCTGGCGAATGTGACTAGCAACATGCCCTGCAGTCCCTACGTGCTAATGTCCGCCTCCTCCTGCGGGAGCACCCCAGCCCAGACCCGGCCGGGACCTCACCTCCTCCGGCGAGGGGCGCAGGCTATAGATAGGTTAGCAATTCGTGCGATTTTAGGCGCGGTCAGATTTCCGCAATTTCACGTAAGCGATTCCTCCGAGCCGGAGGGTTAGGGTATTTAGGACGATGCATTCGCCTGGGGTGCGGGTGCGGATGAGTCAGAAATGACTAGAGAAAACGCCGCCGCTCGGCTAAGCCGCCAAACGTCTTGGTAATCCTGTAAACAGCCCATTGTCAGGCGGTGTGGGAAAGCATAACAACTCGTGCCAGGGCTCAATTATGTCGGCCGATTTCTGACAATTCATAATCCGCGCCCTAAATAGCCCGGCCGCCGCATATGCACGGGAACATGACCCAGAATCCCGATTCGCAGTCGTCCCGGGTCTAGCCGGGGAGGTCGCTCTATTCATAGATTTAAGGATAATGCCGCTGATGACTGCTGCTCCGAGGGGGCCACACCGCACCGCAGCGGGGAGGGCAATCAGCTTCACACTACACCAATTAGCTTCATGCGAATCACGTGCCCATTGTTTGCGATTTGATTGCAGAAAAGTTTAATGGTCTTCGCCGCCGCCGCCGTCCCCGTCATCATCATCCTCGGGCACATTCGGCCCGAAGGACCAGGACGTTGCATGAACGCGTCGCGGTGGACGTCTGCCCGCCGTCGCCATCGCCGTTCCTGCTCAAAACGCTTTGTCTAAATGACGTTTCATTAAAATCGTCGTTGACATTTTGAAGCAATTTCTGGGCATGCACCACTTAGGCGGCTTTAATGGGACCAAACTCAATGGCAAAGTCTTGATTTTCTGCCGTCTCGCATTAATAGGCGTTTTTCAGCTTACGGCGGCAGCGGGCGCACAGCTGAAGGACTTCAATTAACTCGAATCGCAGCCCTTAAATCTTCCGGTTGTATAAAGGATATGAAAACAAACTCCGCCATTAGGACGAAGGTTCAAGGCACAGACCCCCGCGCTAATAGTGGGTTTTGTCCTCCAGAAAAAAGCCCCGTGTGGCCCAAAGTATATTCGCTGGGTGCTCTTATCTACAAATGGCAAATGCCAATATGACGCCATTTCTGCTAACTTTCGTTGAAATTGTTTTTAAAGCCATTTGGTTGCTTTTTTGCGACTTTTTTGTCGGTCTCCAAAGTACTCAAGGGTTACACTAACTGCTGAAATAGGCAACATAATGAATTCGAGTAGTTACTGAGAGAACAATTTAAACTTTTTCGCTCAAGGAGCTGCTGCAGATTTTTGTAATTTTATTTCTAGACATTAACAGCTTAGACCTAAATAAAATTTAACAATAAAAATGTCTGTAAAGTTTATGTCGCGCCGCGCACAATTTGTAATACCAATTAAAATAAACATTTGTAAAACATGTTTCAAGTATTAAAAAACAATATTACGTCTAGTATGAAAAATGAGACCCATACATTTCATAAATGCAAAATTACAAATATTTTATTATATGCAACACTGCATAAAAACAGAAATTTTTATGCAATTAGTTCAGCAAAATTTCTCTTCAAATTTCAGATTAAAAAAGAACTATAGAAGGAATTTGCAATTAATGTTTATGTAATAATATTAGAAAAGCATAGTTACAGAATGTAGATATATAAATTTGAAAATAAGGCAAATGATTTCAAAGTTTTCAGCTTTAACAACCAAAGTCATTAGTTCATTTTAAATCTTTACGGTTACCTGGGGTTTTATGGACGCAAAACCAAAGTAAATTTATGAATTCAATTTCAGACAATGAAGTTTCGAGTTTCAAATTCATGTATACAAAATTTATAGGATATAATATCTGGTACCTATACAAAAATGTATACACTGATGTAATAATGAGTGTGAAATAAGTTTAAATTTACCATATTTATTTACATCTGTTCTACATATTTTATGTTTTTTTTCTTTCCCTGAAGGGATGATAGTAGTTTTTGATAGGACTTTTTCGTAGTTTACGAATCTAAAAATATGTATTCGATTACATCACATTTTTGAGAAACATGCAAAACCACCGTATTTTGGACAGTTTTGAGAATTTATTTAAAAATATCGCGGACGCTAGAAACATTTTTCAAAGTAAGGAGTCCACCTCCCATGCGTCCAGTTCATTTAGTTCATAGTCTTATGAAAAACATATTCCGTAAGCAAATTTCAATAAATTTTATATAAATAACTGATTTTATATACCCAGATATGTTAGTTAAGGATTTAATCTGGCCAAAATATGGCTTTTTTTATTTTTCAACCCTATGTTTCTCGAAAAAGTGATGTGCTGAAACATTGCCATTGTCATTTTGCTAATTTCTCAATCATCAGATAAATTTACTCGTCTAAGAAAATCGTCTCATTAATCAATTTGGCTGTGATTTGACAATAAAATACCTATCCGATGAATAAATTTACTCGTTCTGGGGGATAGGATTGTTATTTGTCGGTTAATTTTTGACAAATAGAGTGAAGTTCGTTGCGGAGGTAAGAAAGATTGTTTTAGATAATAAAAAAGTTTACTTTAGCAATTAAATATTTTAAAAGAGGTTATCTTTATATATATAAGTAATTCTACTGTACGTGTGTATGTCACTGAACTCCTCCTAAACGGCTGGACCGATTTGAATGAATTTTTTTGTATGCGTTTGGGTGGCGCCCTGGATGGTTTAGATTCACAAATCAGCCCGGCAGATGGCGCTGCAGTCGGTATCTAGGTTATTTATCTATACTGCAACTAAACGGCTGGATCGACTTGAATGAAAGTTTATGCGATTTCCACCGAAATTGGTACTTGGGAGTTTTTGGGGTCGCTGATTTCAGCCCGACTGTCAGAATTTACGAATTCAGGATGGCGGACTGTCAAATATTGAAGTTTATGCGATTTCCACCAAAATTGGTACTTTTGCGTTTTCGGGGTCGCTGATTTCAACCCGAATGTCAGAATTTACGAATTCAAGATGGCGGACTGTCACATTTTGAAGTTTATGCGATTTCCACCAAAATTGGTACTTTTGCGTTTTCGGGGTCGCTGATTTCAACCCGACTGTCAGAATTTATGAATTCAAGATGGCGGACTGTCACATTTTGAAGTTATTGCGATTTCCACCAAAATTGGTACTTGGGGGTTTTCGGGGTCGTTGATTTCAACCCGACTGTCAGAAGTTACGAATTCAAGATGGCGGACTGTCAAATTTTGAAGTTTATGTGATTTCCACCAAAATTAGTATTTGGGGTTTTTCGGGGTCGCTGATTTCAATCCGACTGTCAGAAGTTACGAATTCAAGATGGCAGGCTGTCAAATTTTGAAGTTTATGTGATTTCCACTAAAACAGGAACTGAGGGGTTTTCGTGGTCGCTATTTCAACCCGATTGTCAGAAGTTACGAATTCAAGATGGTGGACTGTCAAATTTTGAAGTTTATGCGATTTCCCCCAAATTTGGTACTTGCGGGTTTTCGGATTCACTGATTTCAACCCGACTGTCAAAATTTACGAATTCAAAATAGCGGGCTGTCAATATTTTTATATATTTTATACATTTTACACGTGCATTGCGCATGAGCTCCTGAGTGCTATAGGTAATACTTTGTAATTGGAAAGTAGAGGGGAGATGAGAGGAGGGGGAAATGTTTATCTGTGATGTTTATAGTAAGCCACGCAAAAAGTACTTATCCGATTGAGATGAAATTCTATGGGCATATTGCGCATAACCTCATGAGTGATATAGGCTATGCATTGCAATAGAAAAGTATGAGAAGGAGCAGAGGGGGGATTTTGAGCAGTGATATGTTTGTGGTGAGTCACACATAAATCATTTATTCAATTGAGATGAAATTCTATGGGCTTGCTGCGTTTAATCTCCAGAATGACATTTGACAAATTTGAAATTGGCAAAGCCATGTCTTTATTAAAGTTTAGCTTTATTATAGGGATAGTTGTGGCCGGGCAACGCCGGGTACGGGTCAGCTAGTTAATTATAAATTTGTAGTTCTATAACAAAATGGTCGAAGAACTGAACTAATTCTCGCAACGCCTACTCGATTATATATTTTAATGAAACTAGCAAACTAATGAATTCATTTATTTTAAGATAATTGTAGAAGTGTTGAAAAATAAAAACCTGACTGACAGAAAGAAAAACAAAAACTATTTTTTACTAAAGCGATGCTTGCTTATCGCAGAATATTTTCATTATCACGCCTAGACCATTTCGATAATAACTGCTGACAAATTTATTGAAAAATCGGCCCTCACCTCACAAGTTTATTGAAAAATCGACCCTTAGTATACAAAAGTATAAATATTCAATTCAAATTTTTAAAAACTTCCCAAATCTGTTTATTGTTTCCCAATCAAATGTTGTTTCTTCTATTTGCAAGAATATTCTTCATACTATAAATTAATTATGCGAAATTCAAAATCTGCCAAATAAAAAAGGAAAGTAATTAGGACGAAAAGAGAAAGTTCCCTCGAATCAGTCTAAGTAGCCCAAGGACTTCGCCATGCTAAGTCTGTATATTGGTGTAGTTTTACGATTGGAAACTCCATGAGAAAAAAAAAGTATAACAAAACGTTGGAAAAAGGCCTTAGCCAACTTTATTGTTGATGAATTGCAGTCACATTTATTTGGAGTTTAGAGTCAATAATGGTCCAATTAGCGCCCGAATTCCATCCATTACCTTGCACCATAATTTCCTAGTGGCACAATAAATTTTCCCGGGAACTGCAGAATCTGTCCTTGAGCGTCGTCTCTGCGGTGGCGACACACTCTGCAGCCGGGGCTGCAACTTGCACCTCAGGCCCAATCACACAGCGCTCATTGCGGTGATGCATTAACCGCCACAAAAGTCTCCTCCTCGGGGGCTTCCGCTTTCCAATTAGCCCTAATGGTGCCCATTGCAACTATTTTTCTTGTGCTGTCTCGAGCCATTTGCCCGGTCTGGAAATTATTATCTGTGAAACGTGTCAGCGTGCAGCGCGAGAATTCATTGGATTTTTCCAAAGTCATTTTCGATAAAGCTACTCCGCGTGTTGCAGCTCCATTAAAATGCCATAACTTGGGAGGATTTTGCGAGTTTCTTCATTTTAGAGCCCTTTTCACACGTGCACCCTGCCCGGCGCAGCCAGCTCGGGTAGGATTTTTACAGACGCAGAACATGCACTGCCGGTGCAATGCACTAGCGGCAGGGAGCCTCATCAGCCCCAGCATCCACTGGGGAGCCCCAGGAGTACCAGCATCCAGCAGCGCGCAATTTTATTGTCATTAGTTCGGCAACAACTTAAGAACGCGACCACGTAAAGCTCCTTCGAGCGGCACCTGTAGCCGCAGCAGCACCTTGTTCTTGGGTGGCTGCACCCGCCGAGAAATGAGAGCAATATTTTACGAAGGAAGCACCCGCTCCTACCTGCCCTAATGCGCGATGTTTTCACTAATTTACTCCGACGGCGTTTATTAAGAATTTAATTAAAGCGGAAGGGGTGCATGTACGCCGGGTGGTAGCCCAACAAAAATCCGAATATGTTGCGACAAGGGTTACCTACCCTGCGACAGGCCTTCCCCTGATGAGCTTAGGTATATTAAAATAGAGTCAGTCCCAAGCCTGGGTATGACACATTCTTTAAATTATACGTTTTTGTTTTTTGAATCTATGCAACACATGTGCTCACTTTCTTGGTACCTTCTTCTCAGTGGCGGATTCACTTAAGAAACCGGCCCTGGCATGATGGGGATCACGGCCTCAAAGTCAATATTGATATTATACTCACCTTAGGTTCAGGTTAAAACAACTATTAGACATCTAGTGAAATTTAATATTTTATATTTACATATTCAAGTTTACAATAAATTTATAAATGGTTTTGCAATAATTTTGATCGTAACGTAATCATCCATTTAAATAACTTTTAATACCGGGAGCCATATTACATATTTCCATTATAATGTCTTGCAATGTCGCTTTAGCTAGAATCTCCTTTTCAACATTCATCAATATTAATGACTCCAGATTGTCAGTATACCTACTAATTTATAAGCCATAAACACATTACTATATGTATTACTAAAAAAACTATATTTTAACAGTAACTTATATGTATACACAAACTACGCAGTTTTTGCAGGAATCACATTTTGGTTTAGATTACGATTCATTACTTTCCAGGTGACCGTCCCCTTCTGAATTGGAATCCGAATTAGAGTGATCTACTGCGTTCTTAAGAGCTTCCCATTTGACAACCAAATCCCGATATTCATCTCGGAGTTCATGAATATTTATTTGTGCATAGTGCCCTAATAATTCCGCTAAATAGTCGAAACTATTTGGTTGCAATGGCCTTGAGAAATTTTTCGGATCAAGAATTGATATGTCTTCATACAGTTTCCTATGATCTTTGAATCTACTTTCCAATGAAGAAATTGTAGTGTCCATTATTGAATTGTCAATTTCACTGGGTTTTAATTAAAATAGATTACTTTTCCCAATAACTTAGATCACTTTAAAACTGTAACTTTGCTAGCCAATTATAAAATATCATAGATGAATGAAGAATGTACTTCCAGCACTAAATTAAGTAATTCCTATTGTTTATACCAATGAATTCAAACTTAAATAAATGAAATGAAATGAATTATTGAATTGTACACCTTGATTTCAAATTGTTTGACCGGGCATGGGAAGTTGTAGTCGGAACAATGTTCGTCGTCCATTTTTTTAACTTTGCGAATTCTCATGGCAGGTAGCTCATCTTCTATAATGACTTCGCAACCAAAAGCTTCCAATTGGCTGTTACAATTGCGTGCAAAAGTTGTTGACGCGTTTAAGATTTCACTGTATTCCCGTAAAATTGCTTTTAAGGAGTTAGTAGCCTGGGCGACCATGTTGAAAGCAATGGTGTAGTTTAACCCTGTATACTTTGCAAATAAATATTTTGTTACAGATTCTGTGTGGCTGAAGAAATTCAAATATATGTGTGATGTTAGAATGATCTTAAAAGTTGACATTTTATCCAGGATAAATTTTGCTGTTTGTCTTATAGAGAACGAAGCGGCCGAGAAGTTTGCATATTGGCCAAATTTCTGTGTGCAGCCATTAATGAAACACCTTTCGGCCCTATCGCATATTTATTGATTATAGTCTATAAACAGAAAATGTTGATCGGCCCACTCAGACCGAAACGTAACCGGCCCACTCGGATCGAAACGTAACCGGCCCACCGGGGAAATGCCCGGTTGCCCGGTGGCGCTATCCGCCACTGCTTCTTTCTTGTACATATAATATTTTAGATCTCAGCCAAAACTATCATTTAAAAGTATGCGCGGAACAGATTGAGTTTGAGGTCTCATCACGGATTTTGATAAATCTTTGTAGGAGTGTTCATTTGAAGGCAAGACTGACAAATATGCAAAAAAAATTTTGTCGGTCACATGTACTTCATGAGATATTTAACTTTGAAATTACGAAAATTGAAATTTTACTGCAACGATTTCATGTGCATTCCCACAAAGTTTTATTGCAAATTGTATAAATACCGTAAATTAAGGACATTTTCACCTTTTCATTGTAAACAATTTTTTTAAGAATCTTTGAAATTAGGGAATTAAAGGTAAATATATCGTTTTCGACTTATCAACGGTGACGAGCAAGCATTTGTCTTATACAGGGCAAATCGAAATAAAAAAGTAAAATTTTCATTCTTTTCAGTACTCCTGTAGAATATTTTACAGAAATCCGGTGGAAACATTTTTAATTTAAGGTTTTTCCATAATTTTCACCAAAAGGTTGTGGAAGCATGGAGAAATTGCGACGGAAAATTTTAAAGTTAAATATCTCAGGAAATATAAGCGACCGAGAATTTTTTTTTTACATATTCGTCACTTCTGACTCTAAATGAACATTTATACAAAGTTTCATCAAAATCGGTTAGGAGACTTTAAACTCAATTTATGCCAATTACCCAAATCGAAAGTTGAATTTAGAATTTTTATCAATTTATGGCAAAATTGCAAAACCTCCTAAACAATTTAGTAATAACAGTCTAGACTCAGGTAATAGGTAATCTAAGTTTTAGAAGCTATGAAGAATGTGTAATATAATCAAAAAATATAATAAACTCATATGAATTGATTTTTAATATATGAAGGGCACAGGGGAAGAACAGCTTATGTCACCTAATGAACAAACTGAGATATTAACAATTGAAAGATAAGACCTTAATAAAATAGTGTCATTTATACCCAAGGCACTTTAACTGTAATAGGTATAATGGTATAGGGGAGAGGGCTGGTTAGGGGTAGGGGTAGGCTGGTTAGGGGTAGGGGTAGACTAACAAAAAATAAATATTGTATGGGAATCTAATTATTGTATTTAAGGTTTGAAAAATATTTTTTTGCTATTGGTCCACAATATTTTGATAAAGATTGTATATCCAGGAATTTTGCTTTACTGATTGGTAAAATGTCCTTGTAAGCTTGATGAGGGAGAGTAAATTCTCCTGAATTAGGGGTGTCTCCACAGGAAGTTGAGTTTACCCTTTTTCTCTTTGCATCCAGCATAGCGGAGGAAGTCCAGTGTCCATTATAGGAATCTCTGTAGAAAATGAGACGGGGATGTGTAATCTCAACTCTGATCTCACGGATAGGTCTAGAAAGAAATGGGCATGGCTTTGTTATATACGTCCCTGCGGGGACTTATTATCCGGATCTATTCCCGGTAGTTGGGGGATAGATCTTTGTTGTGAGTGATGCTCCGGGGTCAACGGGGTTCCTTCTGGACACGGACTGTAGGAGCAGCAGAAATGCTTAACTCCTTCGGTAGACGTTGGGGAGCAGCGGTAGCGCTTTACTCCCTTTGGGTGTGTAGACGAGAGATAAACTGCACTAATCACTTTGAGAGTTTGTATTTTCTTCACTTGTATACAGCGGTAACTATAATGCACTCAACGTTATTCGGACTCGCAGCTCCCTTTACTATGCTCGCGGCTCGCGCTTTTACTTTCCCGACTGATTGGTTTATTCACAACTTACGACCGTTTATTCTTTTTCACGACTCCAACAACGAAAACTCAAAATTCTGACCCCAACTCCGACTCCAAAAAAACCGACTTCGACTTCTGACTTCTGACTTCTGACTTCTGACTTCTGACTTCGACTTCGAAGGTATGAGAGTCTATTTTTATATGATCCCTTCCTCATGATTCACGATCGTTAATATTCTTCCACCAATCGCTACTTTCGATGAGTTCAGTAAATAATTAGTTATTTACTTGCTGCACTCATCTGTTGGGGAGGGCCTACCTAGTTGCGCTGGCCCAGATAAGAAGTGCTCAGCTCGCATTTCATCATATGGGAAATGCGTCAGTCAATTGCATTATTTGGGTCTTGGCCCGCCGTGCCGTACCGTGTGTGCATGTGTCGTCAGACGCTGCTCTGTTTGTTTACATTTTGCCACCGGCAAATATGCAATCTGACTCTAGCGAGCGTAAAGTGCTTGCTAGGCGCGCGCACTTCAGTATCTTTGTAAAGTACTTAAGTACTTCTGCGCTTTCTAGGTTCGGCTGATCGTGTTTTGGTCGGGATGTTATACTATGTACCGGAATTTCGGTACGCAACAGCTTTGTGTACTTTGCACCTAAAAATCTTATGTCACTGTCACAGTCGACCACGGACAGCGGTTGTTTTTTCCCTGAACGGTCCGGACATTGTATGTTTTTTCCCTGTATCGATATTTTAAAAGCGTGAAAGCTCGGAGACTAGGATGTTATTGGCCTGTTGTTTTTCACAGAACATAGCGACAGGTATAGCCATTCAGACTGCATTGCCAGTTGAAAAAAAAAAAAATGTGACAAAAGCTGTTCTTCCCCTGTGCCCTTCATATACATAACATATAAAATGTTATTTTCGGTTTAAATAATGGACTTGATCACTTATTTACTCTTGTATTTAAATTGAAAAAAATAAAAAAACAATTCAAATTCAAACAATACTTTAAACATATACATATCATTTAAATTTATTCATCATATTATATTTTGGAGTACTATTCTACTTCTATTTTATCCTTCGTCAAAGTTCACTAATTCGACTAGGTGATTCGGCATAGGTAAACAACTTTCTTTTTATGTTACCCCACAGATTTTCGATGGGATTAAAGTCAGTACTTTGGGCTGCTTATCTGCAAGAAACTGATCTTTTCATTATAAAACTAATTAACAAAACACTTTCGCTGTGTGTTTTGGATCCCAATCATGTTGAAAATTATATTATAAATGGAGTAGTTTTAAATAATTTGCTTTTGTTATTTTTCATGATGCAAAGAAACAAAAAAGTAAGAGTATTAAATACTAAAACTCAAACAAAGTAGAAGAGACTTATTTAATACTAATACAAGTACAATCTTCATGGAATATGTAATTGAAAAATAATGTTTTCAATAACAAAGTTCCCTTATCTGTGTTTAAAGTGTATATCCTTAAACGTAGTTTCTTGAACTCCTAGTTTAACAGATTCCTGGCATGCTATAAATATCCCTAATGAAATAGAGGACTTAAACGAATCGTAACATAAATTTTTAGTAAGCAAGTTTTTCTAAATCTAACATTTAATTTTCTATTGCAGTTTTTATTTTGAAATGAAATACTTTCCTCTTAAAAGTTCAGCCATTTTAGAAAAAGTAGGTAGCCCTATTTGCAGTTCAGCTCACAAGCGCGAAAATCGTCGTCGCATGGGCAGGTTAAATAAAACTTTGAAGTCACCTGAAAATTAATTTCGCTCGAAAAGCACGGCGACGCGAAGTACGGCCGGGGCTCCGGCGGCGCAAGAAAGGCGGTCAAGGAGGCGCTCCTTGGACGAGGCCGTTTCGAGGCTGCAATAAAAATCAGCAGGAGCACCCGAGTCCGCTTTAGCCGGGTTTGGCACGGGGGCTGGCGCGCACCAGCGGAAGCAGACTGTTGCAACCGGGGCGCCCGCGAAGGGTAGTCCGCTTTGAAATTTGAATCGCGTTACGCTATCGCCATATATCAAGGGGTGGAAAGTGTTTTATGTTTCCTACTGAACCGCTCTTTAGTAAAGGTGTATCGAATTTTCCCAATTTTTATTTCCTTCCTTGCCTTGATGCCGTGGGCCCGGGCGGGACCCGGCGAGGGGACTCCGCTCAATAACGAATAAAGCCGCTGCCAGAAAGGGTTTCGCCTGGAACACACATTTGCTTTTAATCTTACAGCGAAACAGATATGCGAAATTGGCTTACAATTTGCAACGCATTCGCCGGGGGTCGGCGTTTTTTGTGAATTAACGTTTTTCGCCCGGTGCTTTACGATCTTTTGTAGCCAATCAGTATGCGGTCCCTTCGCCTCGTGAGCCCGGCACATCAAGGGGTTAAGTGCGGCGATAGATTACAAGATCTCGGCCGATATATCCGTTCCCAGGGCTTATTTCCTCCGGGTTGATTAAGTCGTGTGATTTTTTTTCGCCCCTGGAATAGTATAGAAGGTGTTCGCCATTCACGGAGGTATAACAGGTAGTTGGACTGTGAACGGATTACGTAATTAAGGCGTAATTCGAACACGTACGGCCGTGCGCTCGGCGGTGCTCGGGCATCGAGGAACTCTCTTCGTTAGAGATAAAGTGCGAGTGATTAGCTGCTAATATAATTATCTCCTTTCCCTCGCTACACCCAGCCTAGATGCCGAATAAAGAGTAAAGAGCTAACAATAATTTAACTCACGTTTCCTACCCAAAAATTATTCAGATTACTTTTCTGGAGAAAATCGTTATCTTTAATCAAATTGAAACAAGAATTTAAGGGAGTTGCTTTATGTGACGGCTATTTTTGTTCATCTTTTTTGAGAATTCATTTTTTATGAAATATAATCTTTTCCGTCATTTTTCATAGCTTAAGAAAAAAACTATAAAAGCTTTCACAATAAATCTAATATACTAAATATATCATAAAAATTTGAGCGAAATCGGTTGAGTAGATTTTGAGATATCGACCAGTTTAAGAAATGCAGCTTCGAAAAAATTCGTTTAAGTTCCTTCAAGTTCCTCCTTTAGGAATAATATCACATTGCTATTGTTCTAACTCTAAATTTTTTCTCACAGAATGCAGTGAGTCTCAACTACATAGATGAGCAGTTCACAATCTAGAGGAAAGCGAATCACTAGAATTCTATTATTACTATTATATTTCTTGCATTTCTGGAAAATATGACTAGAAAGACAATAAAGCTTTTATCTGCTTTAGTAGTAAAGTTCATATGTATATGTAATATTTAGGAAAAATTACTGAAATATCTAGTGTTGAATTCTGGTTGTTTTTGCCAGAAATTCAGGAAATTTCGCTAGAAGTACATTATATTGTACAACTATTGGAGGAACTTTTAAGTGGATGTTGAGAATTCAATAACAGCTTTTATATGAACATTTTAAATGGGTCAACTAAATAAATATGAAGGAACGTCCCAAACATAATTAGATGTCCAACTTAATGTGCATGTGTATATTTCGCGTGCACGCCGCTTTATGAATAAATGCCAACCAAAATTGTCAATCGCAACATTTCCTAGAATTCCAGCGGTTAACAATTAGAAAATGCCATCGATGTATCGCATATCACTAGAATTTCAGTTTAGATAAAACAAATTTCAGTAAACACTGTGATCCACGAAATAACTTTCAGATTAACCAGTGACTTTCACTAGAATTACAATTACTACTAAACTATCAGGGTTTTTGATAGTCTGTCAGAAGCTCAGTTTTATCAGAATAATTTTCCGGTATTTTCAGATATAATTACTGCAAAATAATTAAAATAATTTACTAGAGTCCGCCTAATTAAATTTCACTACAAACATTTTCAAACGCTTCTGGTGATCAGTTCAGATGACCTTTCTGCTTTCCTTCAAGCTTACCGTATCGTTAGCTCTTAAAAATAGCTTACATAGTACACATAGTTAAAACAAATATTAAAATGTTAACATTACATAGATTAAAATGTTAACAATGCCCAAGATTTTTGATTGTGTAAACTTAAAAATAGTTTTAAGCTTAAGTAGAGTACACTACTAAAAGAGTGAATTTGGAATTTAAAAGCTAATGCTAGAAACTTATTATAATGAATATAGGGCAAAACCTTAATTAAGGTAACTCACATGTAAACCAAATATAACTTTAAATGGTTAAATTAAAATTGAATTGATACCGTGACTTTCAAATTATATCAGAATTGAATTAAAGCTAAATAAATTAATCTTCACTGTAAGTAGTCTTTCCTAATTTGCGTTTGAATATTTTTAAGGGTACTGAGCCAAATGAATTGTTATACTGCATGAGGAAATAAAAATAGACTTTACTAAACGATAATCTTAAAGTAAACGCGAAATAGTAAAAATTGGCAAAAATGAACTTTTCGGGATTATGGGAAAAGGTTTGCTAACTAATAGCATATTATTGGGATAAACAAAAATGTTATATTCTATAGATTTTTTATGTATTATATTATAATATAAACTGTTTTTGTTTGTTTGTAGCCCGTGTATCGTTTATACCAATGTCTTTTAATTTAGGGTAATAAACTACATATGTATGTGTTGCAGAATCGATAGTCGCAAAAATACTTTGATGCAGGGTTTCAAATTGTTGAAATACATCGAAAATACAAAGTAAGGGTAAATAAAGTTTCTTGGATTCACGCGCAACTATTTACATAGTACCAAAACTATCCGAAAGCGGCCAATAAAAGCAAACATCTCGTCACGTGACCTGATGATCCGGAATTGGTAAGAAAAAGGGAGCCAAAACCCTTCCACTTAATTATTCCGGGCAAAAATAAAAAGAAGGAACCAGAACTACTTGTGTCAAGCAAGTTGCCGTAAACTCCGACTTAACAAATCCTAGCGGCGGCCATAAATCCCAGCCACCCAGATCTATCCGTTTCGGGCGGCTCTCCTTTCTGCGGATAGTCCGCCTATGGCGTAATAAAATTTCGACTCGAGTAGTTCTTTCGCAGCCATAAAACCTTTGGAGCAAAAATATTTGCAACTTTTAACCCCACTCCCGGCAGTGCAGGGAGCCTGCCCGGGGCCGGGCGGAGGCCGTCCTGTTTGTTTGCTCCATCTGGATAAGGCGAACTTGCCGAAATATAATAATAAATCGAAAGTGTCATATAAGGCTAACATGGTCTCTGACTCCGTCGTAGAGGGGCGGAGCCCCGGAACGGGCGGTGGGCCGGGTGATCCGGGTGGGTCGGGTGGTCCGGGTGGTCCGGGAGGCGGCAAAAAGTCGGAACTAGGCCAGCGCCGAACGGTTCCATAAATCATTTTCAACTCTCATATAAAACTTTTTCAGTTTTTATTATCGTGCGGAATATGTAATGGCCCCGGGAATTAAAGAGGACAGGATGAGTTTAAATTTGAGATGACTGGGGAGTTCCGCGCCTCCCAGCGGCCCAACGGTCCAAGGAGCAGGAGCGGCTGGCTGACCTTCCGGATCGCAGTCCCCTTTGATTTCTGGTAATATTTAAGGAGAGGGTCTGCTCCCGGGTAAATGATGGCGTTAATAATAATAAAAAGCGACGCAGCGGGGGAAGCGTGTTATTGCATTAACCGGAAAGGTTGGGACACTTCGGCACACTTGGCGGCCAGAGCGCAGAGAATAAAAACTCGAAAATTAATAATAAAAGGACAAAGAACAAAAAGAAAAAAAGAAACAGTCAACTCAGAAGACTGACGAGAAAAACGAGATGACCAAATGTCGCCCGTGTAAAATATGGTCCGGACCTCCTCGGCAGGACGGCAATGCGAACTTATCCTGGCCGGGAATGTCCTTTTCGATCAGTTAGAGTGTCAGTGACATGTGCACACATCCCAGACGAAGCGGGACGAGAGCTCACAGTTTGTTATGAATTTTCCATACTTTTGATTCATTTGCATGTACGAACCGTGCACGGTGCCGTCCGGGGGTGGAGATTAACATGGACATTTTCGGGGCTTTTTTGTTCTAGCAGATTACGCCACGAGTTGTTATGCTCTGCATCAACTCAAAAAATCTGCGAAAGTTTATTTGCCTCATGTTCCCCGGGTGCGAAGGCATTTCAGGTGGCAGCCAAAATCCAAATATAGGGTGGATTCCCTGAATTCAAAATTATTCTGTTAAAGAGCACTCACCTGACGCTGCTGTCGAACAAGTCTACATACGTGCAGTTTTTCGTCTGAAAACTTTAACTTTTAATGGTTTTAATGTACACAAGCTTTCTATTATTTTGACTTTTTTTTTGCAGATAGACAAGTTATATACTTCGACGGCTGCAAGAAATCATATTATCGATCCCGTCATTGAGTTTGCTCAAAAGTGATGTGATCAGAATCAAACTCGATCAGTGTAAGTTTGTAGGAATAATATGTATGTATACAGAAAATATTATACAAAATTTTTTCTCACGGTCCGATCAAAACTCATTCCGCTCATATTTTGATCGATGAATATGATTGCGCTCTTGTACAACACTGGTATACTTCTAGCTATTATAACAATAATTTAATCAAAAGTAGCAAGTCTAAGATATGTATGATTGTATGATTTTCATCATAACATACATATATATGTACCTATATAAAATTAACTTTGTCTTTAAATTTTTTGCAACACATAAGATTTTGATTTATTATGAAGATGTTAAAATTTTGATTCTTTGGAGCTTTCGAGTCCTCGTTTCTAAGCGCTTTTATATGCGTCAGGAAGCGGTGTCAAATGCTTTAATAAAATTATTTCTCTGGTCGAATGCATCGTTCAGTGACAGGCTGAGATGTGAAATACGAAAATAATAATAATAAGACATTAAAATAATAGTGCGAAATACGAAACTTAAAACTGTGTCCGTGGGTACCAGATATATTGGTTTTTATAATGTCGAAAACTGAATTTCCGATACTGCGAAGACACAGTAGTAGCATTTCTTTTAGTGGGAGCTGAGTTAAGTGCATGAAAGTTTCATAAAATATAGTGTTTATGAAAGTTTTATTAGTAATTCCGATTTTCTCGGAACAATGTTAAGCTGTTTAGAATTATATAATTAAAATTAGCAACTAAATCTTTCAGTCACACTGCTTTAAAATACATATATACATATAATTAAAAAGTCGTTAAGTTTTAATACTTTAGAATTGCCAGGTATTATGTGTGATCAACATATATATTTATAGATTTAAGACGTTATTGAAATTGGTAATGACAAATTGGCTTTTGTTGTGTAAGGTAAAGCATATCATTTTCAAAGCCAATTTTTCATAAGAAAATTGACACCGAAAATAAGTGAAAATGACATTTTATGTATGAGGGTTGCGGTTATTCGACAATACCTTATGAACCTACCCTCGACGTTTAGGTACATACATCCATATATGTACATATATAAAAAGATAGCCATATGTGTGTCTAATTTCAAATTGCATGGTGGTTAACTTGCAAATAGACCTAAATATACTAAATCCCTTAGAGCTTAACCGAAGCCAATTTTTCTATCCTTTTAAAACAAACTGCAACAGCATTACTAAAAGGGAATTTTATTTCTGGAAAAAGTCTGAGATCTGGGAGAAAATCCAGGAACCAGGTGTTATTCGCTTTTTCGTTTTTGGGTATATGCAACAGGGAAACACGTCAGCCGAGCAGCGAGAAAACGCCCTGGGAGCATATTTTGTCTGTCACCAAAGGAGCTCTCGAGCGTGCATCGTAAAATCCATGAAAAATGAACACTCGAAGACACATTCAGAGCATATGTTGCGGCACGCGTTCGGCCTGCGCCAGAAGAATGGAAGTCATTGAATTTTCTTCGCTGGGGTGACTCCTTGAGGGCGAAAGTTCAGCTCACGTGAGGTAAAGACCGAA
The DNA here is from genome assembly GCA_963920795.1 of Eutolmus rufibarbis. NCBI lineage: Eukaryota > Metazoa > Arthropoda > Insecta > Diptera > Asilidae > Eutolmus > Eutolmus rufibarbis. Next base: position 42,383,191 of record OY987204.1, on the reverse strand, counting down.
ACGGGGAAAACCACTTACTTTCTCACAAAAAAGGGTGGAAAACCCTCTTTTACCCACCACCGACTGCCAGAAACTGGTGACTGCAATTATTTGAGAGCAGTCACTGATTTTGGTTAAGATCGCCAGAAGCCGGACTGGACACGTGCAAGAAGTCTGCGGCTGTGCAATTAGAAAAAATCGGGTAGGGCTCCGCCGCGAGGATACCGCTTGGTGGCAATAACCAGATCATTAGAAATTCTTTCGACTAGAACAAATTTATTCCGGTGGTCGTTTCCACTTGAGCGGTGCCACGGCGGTGCAGGGTCCTCTGAAGCCCCTGACCAGCCAGTCGCACATATTCGGTAACGAATTGTTTTATATTTTGTAAAGTCGATGGAGCCGAGATAAGTAGATGAGGAATGCTGCAAAAGACACGCGCACACGTCCCCGGATGCAAAGTAGCTGCCGCAGCCCTCGAGCTGCGCGGCCCCGCAGGGAAGGGAAGTTCCTGGAGACGGAAACTGATAGATAAGCACGCCGCGCCGCCATCCAGGGCCTGGAGATTACCATCGCGACATTAATTCACTCGCGCCACAAAAAATCAGAAGGACGACAGCAGCAGCCGCAGCAGTCGAAGGAACTGCTTGCTTCCGTCATAAATTAGGAAGTAGCGCGCCCGGCTGGAGGAGCCCTATTTATGACAGGGGTCGACTGCAGCCGGGCACTATCGGGGCTGCCATCGACAATGTTAAAAATTTCGAAACATGTCAGCCGCCGGGCGTGAACCCTTCCCGCGTTCCCGACGTCCACCGCGGCTGGCAGGAGCACTGATTGATTTCAGATTGGCTCATCAAAAATTGATTGCGGCAGCAGTCGAAGATACGTGTAGGTGCACATCCCGCGGAGGGCGGGGGCGGGGGCGGAGGCCCGGCGACCGTTCGTGTACGGACTCTAAGCAAACAACGTTAATGGGGGCCGTGATTCGAGCGCCGGTAATAGTCGCTATACGCGAGTACACAGTCCTAGTCGCCTAGTTTGTTCTCTTAATTCCGGTAGTTGCCCCGGCCTTGTTATTGAGCCGATTGCCAGCGAGTCGTGCCTCAGGGGATGATTAAAGGAAGCAAACCCAACCGCACTCCACTCAGAAGAGCAGGGCCGCAGGGCACTCATTGAAATCCGGAACGTATAATGCAACGAAAGCTTCAAAACCCTTGTTCATCTAATAACACTATAAAATAAATCTTAAAAAAAAGGGGAACCCGGGGTTGAAACTTATGCATAGTAGCTTTAAGACCTAATATCGCCTTGTGATATGATCCTTTAATTTCTTTGATATAAATTTGAGAATATGACCCTTGATTTTGCGAACACAAGGTGATGTTACCCATTAAGAGAGATAAACAGACTTTTGCTTGAAAATGTTCAACATAATAAAATTAACAATTAACACGTTCGCTACCAATAACAAACACTATGCAGTAACAATCACAATAGAAATTAGTCAAAAATGTCTTGAAGTGAAAAAATTACTAAAAAAACTAATTTTAGGAACAAGGAAAATAATAAGGAAAGTGACCAATTTCGATGAAATTTTGTAAGAACGTTATATTTGCCCTAAAGTGAAAGGATCTGAATTTTTTGTCAGTCGGCTATAGTTTTCGAGATATTTAACATTTAATTTTGACAAACTCAGAATTAAAACTTGCTATTTCCGCCGCTAAAATTCCTTTCTACTTGCAAAATTTCATGAAAATAGGTGACAATATAATTAAAAACACCTCTTTGCGTGCAGACAAGAACACATTTGTTGAATATATCCAAAAAAAAACATTTTAATAAGACAGAAAAGCGGTTGAAAAGAAATCAAAAAGTCATAAAAGTCAAATGACTGGATGGCAGAAAGGTAAGAGAATTTGCATATGTTTTTCAGGTTTCGTAATTGATATAATGTGTTAAAGTGTTTTTAATTATATTTTTACCAATTTTCATGAAATTTCTATGTAGGCTAACCTTCTTACTTCAGTTGGTATCCGATTTAAAAAAAGTATCTGAAAGCCAATCGTTCTCCTTCTTTATATAATACTAGCAAATGCCCGCGACTACGTTCGCGTGATATTAATTTTATTACTTTAATTGATTACCGTCAGTTTAAATTGTATTCTCAATAGTATAGAAGCGCTTACGAAACGCAATTCAAAATAACTGAAATTAAATAAAACTAAGTACGCTCTAGGACTGTGCGTAGCGGCAAACGATAAATTTTTCCTTTTACTTTATCTTATATTTGTGTTTTCATTAAATACAGCTTATAATAATCACTGTACTATTACAAAAAATTATAAAAAACCGCATCACAATACCTTCAGTAGTTTTTCCATGATTCTCGCACAGACACCAAGCGAGTTACGATTTTATTTATATAGATTACTATTATAAAAATTGAAAAAGGTAGTATATTTTATAACTTCGAAAATTCAGTTTCGAAAGTATGTTTGAAGAATATTTACTATGTAAAAATGCAATTAAAATTCTTAAATTTAAAACTTTAGATCGCAATATAACATAATAGCTTGCTCGCCTTCAGCGTTGCCCAGGATATTAATTATTTGAAGAGAGCTTTCACTGTCTTCTAATAAATTCAGCTTTTAGCTTTTATTATTCTTCTTACATAAATAAACAGCTTCTTCAAATAATTAAGCTATTTTTATTTTTTATATTTAATTAGGCAGCACAATATATTTTATTTTTTAAGTTTTTAAACAACCTTTTAGATCAGGAAATATTTTCTAACTCAAAACAATATCAGTCAATAGCTACTTCTATTTTTTATTTTTTCAAAACGCCTTCTCGCTTTTTATAATTTTCAAGTAAAAATCTCAAACCTACTCTACTCTTTCCAATACACTCAGAAATAAGCAATTTAAATAAACCAAATAAATTCCGCGACGGAAACAAAGTCTAACATGGAAACAACATCTATAACATCGACCACCACAATTGAAGAGAGCTTTCACTGTCTTCTAATAAATTCAGCTTTTAGCTTTTATTATTCTTCTTACATAAATAAACAGCTTCTTCAAATAATTAAGCTATTTTTATTTTTTATATTTAATTAGGCAGCACAATATATTTTATTTTTTAAGTTTTTAAACAACCTTTTAGATCAGGAAATATTTTCTAACTCAAAACAATATCAGTCAATAGCTACTTCTATTTTTTATTTTTTCAAAACGCCTTCTCGCTTTTTATAATTTTCAAGTAAAAATCTCAAACCTACTCTACTCTTTCCAATACACTCAGAAATAAGCAATTTAAATAAACCAAATAAATTCCGCGACGGAAACAAAGTCTAACATGGAAACAACATCTATAACATCGACCACCACATATTAAATATATTTACGAAAATAACGCAGCTTTAAAGCGAAAACATGTATATAATTTTCCCTATTATTATCTATTCTAAGGGGTAGATTTTAGGAAAATAATTACTTATTTTTGAAGTTATACTTCTTTAGGCGCGTTTATGAAAAAATGATGAGAGTGAATTTTAACGATGCGCGAGCAACCGATACTCAAGTTTACCCTATAAAGTTGGGCGTTATTTACTATTAAATATTATTACATTAAATTAATTAAATATTTTCCCAAAATAATAATTTTTGATCGAATTTTTGCATTAATAAATGCAATTTTCGTAATCAACGACCCAAAAAACCTCAATAACGACACCCATATCGATTTTGAGGTTTATTTAGCCCATTTCACCCCCTAAGTGGCTGATTTTCGAAAAATCGCGAAATACGTATTTGCTTATTTGTTTTTAGGAGTACTCCTGTGAAGTTTTAAGTCGAAATGTCTATTTAATGTTTTTTCTCCATACAAAGTTTGAACCCTCATTTTACCCTTTTAAGGGTTGAATTTCGAAATATCCTTCCTTATTCCTTGTATGCATCATGAAAGGAATCTCTGTGACAAATTTCAGCTTTTTAGGTCCAAAGGTTTGGGCTGGGCGTTGATGATACCGTGAATGAATCAGAACTTCTTTTTTTATATATATAGATATGTACATTTTTCTCGGATTATCAATACAACTAATTACTATTATATGTATTATAACTAACTTTATTACTTTTTAAATTATAGGTTTTAGAGTTCTGTATCTAACTAAAATAAAAGCATAACCCTTATAAGATTACATTTTTCTTAGTCAACCGACATATGCTACACAATGTCAAGTCTGACGTAGCAATAGTATCTATCTACATATAATTATATGTTTGGAATCCTTTTGCCAAGACGTTTTGTTTGATACTCATGTTTATACTGTTGTTTAAAACATAAAGTCATTCGAAATTGTTTTGAGTTCGAGATATGTTAGCGTTAGCGCCATACTGATCATTCATTATTGGAAGGTGGGTATTTACTAATTAAATATAATATATAGAAGGTGGTAGAAAAACAGGAATTTTAATTTAATACTGGATTAATGTCGCGGTTCCAAGCTCATCTAATAAATCTTTGCAAATTATCTTCGGTAATCTAAAAAATTTTATGAAATCCTTTTTCGGTAATGTAAATTAAGTCGCTTCTGCCCCTTAATTTTCTTAGTTCCATCCGAAACTTTTTGATTGATATTTAAATATCAAATCTCTAACTTTTTTCCGAATTTCAAAAATTATAAAAATTATGTAGTGGTCACAATTTTGAAACTATTGAGACTATGAACTCTATAGAGAGTACATTTTGGCTATAGTGGAAAATGGCAAATAACGTATAATATGTACTTAGAAAGATATATTGAAGCCTTTTTATATAAAATTATATAGTAAAGTCGTTTAACTATTCTTATTACACAAATTATCCGAAACCTTCCGTGAAGTGCAACAGATGGGCCCAGATCTCAATGCCAACACCACAAAGAGTCTTGGACATATGCAAAAATTCCAGGAGCATTGCACACGAAGTCCAACCAGAGTCTAGAACCAGCTGACCGCGTAGTGCCGCTTAATTACTCGAGATATCCTGCCCCGCTAGCCGACGTATCCGCCACTAATCATCGATTCTCACATCCTTTTAATAAGTGGTTCAACAGGCGGCCAAGATACGATCGTCCGGCCGACCAAACAAAGGTCGAGAGCACTTCCTGTCCGAGATCGGAGCAAAAACCGATCGTCTGCCGACGGTAGCGATCGAGGATCAACAAAAGGCCAATCTCGAGCGCATGTGGCCACATGCCCGTCAACGCTTCACAAAACCTGGCAGCGGTCTCGTGCCACAGCCGTAAAAACCTGGAAGAGGTCGGGAGGAGCAAAAAACCCGCCGTGCAACAGGAGAGCTCAAGACACCCGTCTTGATCAAAACTGGAACAGGCCGGCCAGCTGGCCCAGGGTTCGATGGCCAGGCCTTTGGGAATCATAAGAGCAAAAACCGCGAGGAGACGTCCTTTCGTCTCGGCGAAACTCCTGGTCAGTTCCGCTTGTAGGGCCCGTGCCCGCCGCGACCATAGTGAGATCGGGCGGTCCGACTGAGCATGTGGCCCTCGCTTTGCCTTACCTCAGGCCATGTGACCTCTTGATTACCCGAGCACCCGCCCGTCCCTCACTTTTACTTTCCAGACAAAAGACGCGCCCGGAGCCGCCAGCCTCCTCGCCACCTTTGCTTTCATCCGATCAAATGCACGCATTCGCCATGAATGGCAACGTCTGGATGCATTCTGTACGCTCCCGGGATCCCGGCATGATTTGCTGCTGCGGTCGGACTGGGAATTCAATTATTAATGGAACCGTGGGGTTCCGTGCACGGGACTTACCCGCCCCGCTGGTAAATTTCGCTAGAATAAGAAATTGCGACGCATCCCTCACCCTGCTCCGAGTCGGTTAGGGAAAAGGGAGTGTTCGGATACGTCCCGTGCAAAATTCGATGCAGGTCAGATGAAGAAATGTCGCATTTATTTATGGCTGCCAGGTGCTAAATCGCTCCGATATAAGGAAAGAAATGCGACACAATCGAGGATTTAGTGGCATTTTAAGCAGCTGAGGATTCACTGACACCCTCGCATAATTTTTATAGCTGCTTTCTAACCAAAAGCAGACTAAAAATTTAACTCAAAACAAAAAAAAAGTGTAATATACTGCTTTTAACTATGTATTTCTCAGATTTCAGAATGGTAAACTCAGAAAAAAAGTATAATTTGATAGTTGGGTGAATTATGTTTTGTAGTTACAAATATCGATATTTTAACTACCATTTCATAGTAAATACATGTACTTTTAATTAATAGTACGAGTTTTTGTTATTTTTACTGATGACTGGGAGTTATTGTCAATGCATTTACATAGTTAGAATGTTAATAGAACGTTAGTAATTTATATGTTTTATTTAATTTTGTCCATAGTATACAACAAACTATTCCGATATATTTCAACAAAATATTATTTTTTTCATTTTATAGTAAATATTATTAAAATAATAATTGTTGGAACTATTTCAATTTTTCCTGATTAAAATAGTTGTAGTAACAACTCATTTTTTTCTCAGTATACCGACTATGCAAATGAAGAAATAGGAAAATAGCATTTCACACAAGACCATTTATTATCCACTCAAAACCATAAACAAGATGGAAGGAACATAGCAGCACATAGTATAAATTATAGCACTTCTGTATATCCACTAAAAATATTTATCTTTAATAAAGAACTATGAAAAATTTATCAGTTATCTTCGGGAGTTTATCATGCTGTGCATAAATAATAAGTTTCACCCTCACATCCGTTGCATCGCAGCTTCATAGAATATGACTGAACTGAGCAAGTATACTCTGGCCAGGAATCAGATCCCGAGATTTATTAATTGAAAATACCACTTTTAGTACAGAAAACTGCTTTCAACGTAAAATAGAAGTGATTTCGGGGTCATCAAAAGAATTAAGGAAGGATCTAAGCATAACACAATTACTACCGCTGCCCTTAAATTAAGCTTTTTGGGTAGCGCTCCGAACATCGAGGTTGTATGTCCTCTATAAGAACTCTTGTAGATAGTTTTTCCTTTTAGAGGAATCCTCATAGTCGATTAAAACTGCACTCAGATGCTCTGTGGCCTCGTCGACCAGCAGTTTAAAACCTCCTTGGGAATGTTTGCATCAGAGTGCTTATTTCAGTGGCAAATGATGACGGTGTTGGAAGTCTTTAAAACAAACAGAAAATAACGAATCTCGAACTTAGGTATCGATTTAGAATGTATAAATGAAATTTTTGCAAAAATTATTATATATTATAACATGATAACATATATACAAACGTAACTTATTTTTTATTCACGTATAGATATACTTTTTGGACCAAACAACAAACTAAACAAAGAATGATTAATGAAATATTTTTATATTTGATTGATAATTTTATTTTATAATTTAACAAAAAGTCAGTAATAATTTTTTTTTTTAAATTGTATACGCAGTCTTTAACGTCTTCGCTTATTTCTGAAGCAATTGCTAAAAATATTCCTGTAATGTTATAAGGTATTTGTTGTGAAATTTTTTGAAACACTACGTTTCAATTAATAAATTATAGAAATAATATAGATTTCATTGAATCATTATCAAATATCAAATATCGTGGTGTCTGCTAGCGAAACGTATGTTATATTCTTGACATCAATAACTGAAATATCCTAAAAACTTGGCTGACTGGAATACAAATTATCAAAAATACCGACAAAATCACAATCTTTTAGTAAGCGAATTTTAAAACACAAGTAATTTACTTTAGTTAACTTAAGTCCAGTTTAATTGGTGAAATTTTTTTCAAATCTGCTTTAGAAAAATATCATATTGTCTATTTTGGATTACGTTGGACCAAAAATAAAATGTTTAACGTGTCTACTAAACCCTATTGCTTAATCCCCTGCAATCAAATTTGACTTATATTTTGATTTTAACTAAATCAGCGCCGCTACTCGAACCAATCAATCTTCCATTCATGGTGCACTTATCACGTAGGGTGTAGTCTGTCCTACGAGTGGTTCTAGGGCGTTCAAAGAACATAAAAACCCAATTACAGTCCCTAAGAATTCTCTCGAGTTTTACATAGTTTCAAAATGTGAAAACCGAAAATGGTCCCCAGATAGCACGGGATCAGAAAGGGTTCCCTTTTTCTTGCGCAGCCAACTGTTATGCATTCGCGCGTCAGACGAAACCTCGAGGAGCCATTTCCCTGGAGGTTGGCGTTACTGTCCAGCGGCATCCTAAGTCACCCGGATCGAGCCGAAAGTGCCCATCAGCTGCCAGGGAACTATCCCTCAGGGCAGAAGGGCTAGGGTGCTTCCCCTGCGAGATCATCCCGATGCGTTCGCAGCCAACCATTTGTTGCTATTGATGCGCTTCGACAGATTGCTCTGAGGACAAAGACCCCGGGGCCTGTTACTTGCATCGTTGCACCGTCGCGTCGTCGCGCTGCGCCCGAGCTGAATGTTGCACCTGGTGCACGTAGAAGACGCGCAACGGTACACGGATCTCTGAGTCAGCCAGCCGTTTGGGGGCGAGAAGCGTGCACACACGCCGGCCTGACCGCAACTGGCATAGTTCAAATTTTGGGGACAGGGCCAAAGCTGAATAATTTTGCGTCATTAGCGGATTACATGGCATTAATTAGGCTTTATCGCATGCACCATCGCCATAAATAACGCGGCCGGGCTCCTGGCGACCCCGGCTCGGGGTGGACAGCTTCATGAATATTCGGCTCGTGGCGCTGGCCACCCTTCGCGAAGCCATCAAACCATAAAGGGTGATAGGCAATAGTGCTGACAAGAAAACAGGAAAATGTTGCCAATTACCTGGCCTTGTGCCGCACCGCTCCGTTGGCCAGTAGGGCCGACCCTGTAACTATCTTATCGCCCTCTTAAAATGAAAAAGTTCCAATTTTTGAATTTTTATTAGTAATTTTTTGCTGATTCACATAATATAGGACTATTGAACATAATGATTGTTTCCATTATATGCATAATATTATTTTAAAATACATATCATAAAATAATCTAGGTATATTAGTACTTATAACAAAAATATTTCAAGCATGCATGTAATTCACAAAACATTTTTTTGAAACTACATATATGGATCATTTTTCGGTATTCTTGAATATTGTCTTTCTTATAAATGCCAACAAAACATCCGAAAAATATTTGATCTCACAAGTTGTTGTTACATATTTCATTTTTATTGTTGGAGCTTTGAAATCCATCTTTAGATCATTTTTCACCCTATTTCAAGATGATGCAAGTTTCAATCGCTACTACCCTTATTATTATTACTTTTTAACACTACTTGACAATTTCAAGGAAAATTGAGGGACTTATTTTCACCTTAACAGTTCTTTCAGAAAATATTAAAAACTCCTAACACCTATAGTAAAAATATTATATTTTGTTTGGAATCTAACAAAATAAGCCGTTTTGTTGGATTAGACGAAGTTAAGCTTTATTATTTGGGAAGCGATTTTAAATTTTTAATTTTATAAAACTAAAGTCTTTTGTATGAAATTATAATATAGGACTCTTAATATAAAAAATAGTTCAATATAAAACATATTGATACAAACTTGTATTTTCGAGGTCAAATTTTTATAGGAAAGGTATAATTAAAGAAGTAATATTTCGAATGGACATGTAAATTCACAACTACTACTTTCATAAACAGGAAATCAACCTTAACCTATGGGATATAACTCCTTACTTACTTAAATATACTTAGCTAGTCAAGTTGTTGAACTCTAGTTTCTCTCAGAAAACTCCCTAATCCCTAGATAGTAAGTATACGATTTTAACTTAGAATTTATTTAAATTTGAACCATTAGGCACGTTGGATTAAAATGCCCTACCTGCTCGACGGAATAAAATTTCACCACGAACCTTTGCAGGGTATATTTGAGATGGTTGGCTGCGTTGGTCCTAAAATTTTTCAGCTGGGTGAACCCTTCCCTCCGTTACGTTACGGTCCCATCTAGCGGGATCCGTTTTAAAATACAGGCACGCGAGCGCACGCGTCACCCCCTACAAAACGGGATCCGGCTTTTTATTCCTGAAATTTTTTTTGTGTCTCCCATTTTCTAAGCCATCTGCGCGCGTTGATTTTAAAATTGTATCGAGGATCGGGACTGCGTGCCTGTCGCGTGGAAGGGGCGCCCTAACAGGAATCACAGTAGACAGGATTTTGAGACTTATCCCGCTCGGAAATGGGGTCACGCAGACGAGGTCCTTTTTGGCCGCCGCGCCGTGCCGCGTGCATTTCTCCAGAGCTTGCAGATGTTTGGCTTGTTTTGCTCGCCTCCCGGCGACCGCACCCCGGGCTAAGTCTGGATGCAGCCGAGTTGCAAGGGATCCGGTGACATTTGTTTTGTTTGTTGATATCTTGTTGCCTTTGGCGACCTTTTTCACGTCAATTTAGTTTTTTTTCGCATTTCCTTGTTCCTTTTGCCCTCTATCCGCAATCCGCTGATGTAATCGGATCAAAAGCGTTTTGTTTTATTTTGTCCTTCAGATGCATGCGTTCCGTTCGCTAAGAGAAAAACGAAAGGTGTTGGCTTTAAATAGCGGGAAAGGTTCTTTTGTTTCGCGTTTTTTGATTGCTTACTGTTACGTAATATGCCGATAAGCGATTCCGTTAACCAATCACAAGATTTAACTTTTTTTTTTTTGCAAACGCACTCCTTTGAGTATATTTTTTTGTGTACCTAATTTATTAAATCGTCAAGAAAATAGATCATCTACATACATATGTATGTAATTTACATATTTTAACGCTATAGAGATAAGATCGTGATATTACAACGTAATAATACCAACCGAATTTTAAAACACCATACCTTTTTTTTTTTGAAATCCGACTAATTTTAGGTTTTGAAGGATTTATTATATAACTTTCAAATGAAAAATTATTTCAAAATAAAATACCCTAGAGGCCTAATAAAATTTCCCTATTTGTGATTATTTTACGGTTTATGGTTTGGAAGTATTATTTTAATAATTAAGTACTGTACGAAGTCATTTTTTTGATATTTTATTTTTAAGAGTTCTTAAAATGCTTTGTTACTATAGCAGCTGTTACAACTGGATTTATTTTGTTCCGATTATGAAAGGATTTCAGTTTAGAACTAATAGCTCCAACTAGTAGATTTGGTCAATGTGATAAATTTGTTGTTCAATTGTATGGACTCTGTGAAAAACGTATAAAATTAATTTTACAATGAACTGAAATTTATTGGAAGAATTGAATTAAAAGTGTATGGTATAAATGAAGACTACTCGGATACCAACCGACATGGTAAAAAATTCGTCAATTTGGCGGGTATATAAAAACTAAATATCCTCTTCAGTCCTAACGTCCAGCTTGCTGGACAAAGTTTATCATCTTAATATAAGTTTTAATTGGTAGTGCATCTAATTTTTTCCACCTATGTAACACAATGAACATCCGCTGCATAAAATAACGTAAACAATTTGTTGTTAGATACCATTGAAGACCAAAAATGATAAAGGATAAATCAATTATGTACCATTTTTAAATATTTGAGTTAGAATCTATAATTTAAAATTTAAACATCTTCAAATCTTCAAAACTAGGCTACACCCTAAGAAAAAAAAAATAAATTAAATTACTTCTGCCAAGTGTAACAAAATCATTTAATTTAAGAATTTTTGTGATTTAAATGTATTTCATGTAAAAGCAACAGCGGTGTTATTCTTAAATAAAATGTAATTTTTCTCTGGGTGTGCAAAAGTACATAGGTGCTATTTATTACGATTAGTGTTTATCAGGGTCTCTAAGGTTACTTAATTTAGGGAGTTCCTTTCCAGGATTCAAATTAAAGCCAGCAGCGACTTATGTACGCTAGACTTTTGCCCAACAATTTTGAACAACTTGAAACACCCTCAATCCTTAAGGCTTAGGGTGGAATGGAAGACAGTCGCAGACCCCAAACCAAACTGGCCGTCGTCCAGAGATGAAAACACAAACCTTCTAAAAGCGACATTGATTTGTTTCCCAGGCTGGCGGGCCTTTTACTTTCTTCCCTTATCTTTTTTTTTAGGGAAAAACTGAGAGACTTACAAGCCCTTACAGCGCCCTCTCATCCCGCGACAGGCTCTGGTGGATCTAAATTTTACAGCAATTTGGCTAATTTCTGTAATTACATTTGGCCCATCTCCGAGGGCCTGCCCATTTGTGTAATGAATTTCGCCGGACGGTTTGGTGCTGTGCGGTGCGGCGGCAGGGCGCGGGGGATGGGGCTCGCTGCTGGCCAGTTTCGGGGAAAGAAAAAAAATGTATTGGCCTTAAAAAGTCGACAGTGAGCTTCATCACGGCGTCAAAGCCGCTAAAGCCTCGGGAGGAGCGAGACGAGGGCGCAGATAATCCGGGCCGGGGCAGTCGGAGGACGCGGCACCGCGAACGGCCACATTTGGGGCCGCCTCCCCGAGGTGTTCCGCTTCAATCGAAGGAGCCAGCGAGCGAGCGATTGCACGGCCCAGCACCAGCGTCTAGAAGGAAATCAAAATCGATCGGAAGGAGCTCTGCCTAATGGCTCCTTGCCAGCAGTGGGAGCTTGTTGACCCAGTTGCCCGAATTCGGTAAAAATTCGATCGACCAAACGAAGAAGAATAAAAGTTTCGAGAAGAACGTGTCCAAGTCGGGGAGGGCCGGGCCCCGGGTGGAGTGCATCGGGCGCGGGCCAGGGCCCGGGGGGGCCAAGTTTAATTACAAATTGCAGTGGTCGCCGTCGCAGTGGCCTGAGGAGGATAAATGGCCTACGGATGGGAGCAGGAAAGGCGAAAAAAGCGCCGTCCATGAAGTCACAACACGAAGCCCACTGCCCACATATTTCCGACGTGTCCAACTGCAAGTCCCATTCACCGAAATTCAACAGTGTCGCAGCAACAACAACGGCGGCCGCCGCGGCTGTCTACATGACGCTCGGCGTTGTTAGAACAACAAGTACTCTCCGTCCCGCTCGGAGGGATGCATCCGCGGCTGGGCGCAGTGCGCGCGACCGGGACGGCCCTACGCCACTCGGCCAATGTTTACTTCGGCAACAGCCAGTCAGTTGGGTGCTCGCCGAGCGGCGCCTCTGCCCCGCCAGACAGGGACGGCGCGAGTGCTGGCGGAAGCACACCGAATACATGTTGCGCTGGCGGAAGCGTGAGTAAAGGAACCGGAGCGCTCGCTGGCGGGGAGCCCTGTTCCGGTCCGCGGTGGTCCCATTCATCAGGCGAGTGAGTCGCCGTGGAACGGAATCGTTTCAAGGATTGTTGCTGGCGAGAGTCGCTAAGAGAAACGATGCAACAATCGTGCTGCTGGTCGCTCTGTTGCGCCTGGCCTACAGGGGGTGATGTTGTCACAAAAACTGCTAGATTTCCTGCAACTTTTGGAGTCGATTTCTCCGTTGAACGCTGTTGCTGCAGATTTGTTTTCTGGTCGGAAAATCAACAGTTCTATACACAAAATTCAACAATTTCTACTTTCCTCAATTGACTCTTTTACTTGTACATGGTTTTCAGTGCTTTCTTTTACCTTGATAATAATAACTGAATTATAAAATGACATGCTTTAATTTGTATTTGTATTTGTACCCAGAGGTGGGCATTATTCGAATAAAATTTCATCTAGATAACTATTCGAATAAAATTATATTTAATAAAGCGAAAAATCATTCTTATTATTGTAAATAACATGAATAAAGTTTATATGTCCGTAGATATTATGATGAGAATTTTTATAAATGCAATATTGCATTTGCTGTTTACTAGCTTGCTATTAGAAAAAAGGGGTTGTATTGAAACCTAATTTAAATCTTTAGCTTTTGTTGACTATATTCACTATATAATATCATCTGAAATATTTTTATTTTTCCACTAGTTTTTACTTGCCATATTGGATATGCTATTTTGAATTTGAAAATTTTCTTACCAAATTCGAAATCAGCTACCCGGACATCTCTTCATTACACAATTTCTTGATAATAATGTTTTATTCGTATTCGTTATTCGAATAATATGCTAGTTATTATCTAATAGCTACAAAAATTTCATGAATGGATTAAGATTTAAATTGTTTGTTCTTTTCTTATACTAATCCAAACAAGAAATATGAAATATAATAGGTATTAAATTTAAATTTGAAACACCTCGCGACACAAAAAAGCAAACGTTGCAAAAGCGAAAAATATTTAATTCCTTAACTTATTTCTTCGCTTGAATATTTTTTGTTGGATCATGGGGTAGTTAACCCTGAGTGGGCCCTGCATCAAAATTTCTTGGGACTCTTTTTCAGAAAATTATCATAAATAACGCTCTAAAATATATTCGATTAAATATATATGTAGGTACTTTTTTGATTTTTTTGTTCTGTGAATGCATTAATTATATGTATCATCCATACACTGAAGAAGATTTCTGAATTTGTTCTTTTTCTATGCGTATAGTATTGAATAAGTCCCTTAGCTCTTCTTGGCCGGTAGAAGTTCTAAGATGATTTTTAACAAGTTTTAATTTAGAAAACCTTCTTTGTACTGTTGCGATTATAACCGAAAGAGTAAAACATAGCAAACATACCTCTTGAAAACTGTAGGAAATTAATATTCCGTAAATTATTGCACTTACACAGCTGGCTCAACGTTTATTCTTTGTTTTTAATGATTCTTCAGAACTATTCATCAATTTGCCGTGATATTCTAGTGAAAAGGGCAAAAACAGCATCTTGTTTAAAAATAAATATCAATGGTAATAAATTAAATTTGCATATTGATTTAGTTCGTCATTCTACGCATTTAAGAAAAATATTATTGAAATCCGTCAAATATTCAAGAATTTGAATCAATATCTAAGTTTCGAATTTTGAAACTTATTGACTTGGAATAATATTGAGCTGTGGCGGAGCCCCAATGAAAAAATGAAACTGAACAGATATCAGTCGGAAAACAGAGCGTACAATATATCTCAGTCTGCTTTCCGCCTGATTTCCGTTCAGTCTTATTTTTTCAGCCCGCAAAAGCTACAGCGAAAAAAATTCTAAATCCAAAAGTTGAAAACTGTCAGTCTGTTTTCCAACACAGCTTTTCTAATATAAAAATTTCAGTATATTTCCATTTCAGTCTCTTTTTCGACTGTAACATATTTCCGCTTAATTTCCGTCTGAATACCGTTTTAACTTGATATAACATGTTTTCAGTCTATCTTCCGTCAGGCTTGCAAATACTAATTTCCGACTTATTTCCGATTGGATTCCGTCTAAAACTCTCTCTTCTCCGTCTTATTTTTTCATGCGGGGTTTTTTATCATTCATTAATCATTCATTAGGGATGCGCTTTTATCAATATGACTTAAAAAAAAAAGTTCTGATCCGTAAATGCGACTATGAAATTCTTGCGTAAAATTGTGCGCTGAATACAAATCTGTTATTCAAAACATTTGTACTCCCTCAAATTTTCGAGCTATGGCCTAAAAAAGGAGAAACTCGCCCTTAAAATTAAAAAAAATCCTAAAACATTCCAAAAAAATTTCGCAAACGTTTTTGTTGATGACTATGAACGTTCAGAAACCACCACTAAATTAGGAAGTCTTATAGCTTCTGAAATTTGTAAGTGTAAAAAATTCTAAATTAAATTTCTAATATATCTACATACGTTTCTGTTTGGTGTTTTTTACGAGAATTGTGGTGTGGATTGCTTTAAAACCAAACCGAATCATTGTAAACCGAAAATTCAAAATTCAACAACCCTAAGTAAAATCGTTTAACCTATTTCTGTTTTCTGTGCAATTATTTATTTATTTAAATATTGATATATAATACTTCTGTATATTTATAAACTATTTTATTACGTATATTTAATTTTGCTAACATATTTTGATAACATCTAACGAATTTACGCATGTTGGGGTTCCTTTAAATCGGAAGCCCTGAATCATTGCTACAACTACTACAGCTAGATACGTCTCTGCGAGGGTTTTAAATGTGTAATTTAATGTTTTTATTTATTGACTTAAATACACAATTAAAATAATGCTGCGATTTGAGTTCCAAAAGTGAATAAAAATTGTAAGAAAGATTGTCCCCGAAAAGAATTGTGTAAAAAAAAGAACTTGTGATTTTTCACTATCAAATCTATTTGTGGTTTTAGTAGTGCTTATTGAAGAAATTATTTAAACGCAGTAATAAAATAAAAATTAAGTTTGACTGAAGCGAAATGAGTAATAAACAAAATCTGAAACCCCGTCGGGCTGCATCCCCGCGTGTTGCAGCCCATCCGGCGACATGAGTCCGGGCTCGCACTGGAGCCAGCGGAGTGCACCCCGTGAACTCGGAAGCGGAACAGGGGCGGCGGTGCGCGTGTGTGCGGCGCGGAGCAACAGACCCGTTCCGGCCCTTTGTTGATCATCGGACCATGTGCTTGAGGCTGGCCGGGCATAGGGCCGCGGCCGAACCGAAACAGCAAACTGTTGACTGGTGGCGAGGGGTGAACCGTGCGAGCGCGTTCCGGGCGCAATCGCACCCTGTTCCAGCGCGGTGGTGTGTTCCCTGTGCCTACACAAAACGTAAACATCCCCACCAGGCGAGTGGCTGCGAGTTGTACACACACGGCCAGCCGGACTCACGTTTATAAAAGCCACTGCGCTAGCGGGTAGGAAACTCAAAAGCCTCCAAGGGTTGCTTACGTTCGGTTCGCACTTCTCTTCTCTCTTGAACACTGTCTTACACGGACCTTCAGTTAGTTTGGTTTTTCACTCTATTTGAGGTGCCACCTTTTGTTTCCCCCTTACCGTTTTATTTACACTGTGCGTGGAGCCTCGATTTACCGTTTATTTCCTACGCCTTCCTCCTCAGTGCAGCGGATTAACAGGCCCCTCGCCGTGCAGTTTGTTTCAACAGTTTCCGCCCCCTAGTTTCCTCCTTCCTTAGTTTTTGGTGCAAACGGTGCTTTTAAAGTTAGTTCAAGAAGTTCGCCTCGTTTTCGATTTATTTGGTGTCCTGCTTGCTTGGGGATTTTTTTCTCTGGCCAGGAAGCGCTTCGAGTCAACCGGAAGTGGAAAGAAAAAATAAAAATTTATAAAGAATTTTCTTAAGAACAAGCTGCGAATAAGAAGAAACCGTGAGAAGTAAGAGGCCCAGAAAAGCGGGTAAAGTGGACTATAATTTAAAAGTGCGGAACGCGCACCGAACTGTGGACGGGCGCGTGCCGTGCTGAATAATTAATGCGTGCAGTGCGCGTGGGTGACGCGGTTATTATTATGACAATTGGACAATTCTTCTGCAAGTGCAGGCTGTTCTCACTGAAGTACGCGAGTTCGAACAACAACTGGTGAAGTGAGGAGGTGTGGACATTTTTATATGACAGCGCCTGTGGCCGCGAGGATTAAAGCGAGCTCGAAGAACTTCTGCAAAGGACCGAAGGTTCCCCGGCCGCCACGCGAGAAGAGCTGCTTCCTCCGAAGGGCACTGTCCAGGTGCGCGGTAAGACAGTGGACTTTGTTTAGTTTGTGCCTCAAGTGGAAACTGATCCCGCGACCACCATGCCACGGTGCTTGATGGCCAAGAAATGGAAGGCGTATCCGTGGCCAGACCGCGCTGAAGACAGTAACTCCCAGCTGACAATCGACGCAGCCACAGACGTAGTTGCCCAACAGCAACAGCAGCAACACCAACAGCAGCAACATCATCATCCAGGGCCTGCAATTGATGCCGAGGATGATGAAGAGATCGATGTCGTTGGAGATTCGGCCTCAGCCTTAGCCGGATGCACCTCCAGTGGCGGGGCTGGCAGCCAGATCGGGGTGGTGACAGATACCATCAACAACAGCACCACCGCGACCGGAAGCGGCCACAAGCAACAGCAGCAGCCAGTCACAGTCGCATCCTCGTCAACCTGTTGGGGCCCCTCCTCCCCGACAGCTGGCGCAACAGCACCCAGTCCACCACCACATTCACCAGAAGCAACACGAGGCTCGACAATCCTGTACAACGGTAAGTCACGGTTCTGAATTATTGACGAGGCCCGGCTTGGTAAAGTTAGACGGGGACAATCTGTGGAGCCCCATTCCGGGGGTTTTTTTTCGGCAATTAAATTCGCCGACCAGCAGCTGGCTAGAAAAATGTTCCGGATATTCTTGAAACCATTAGCCAAACACTTCGTCAATTATTAACCCCCCAAACTTTTCGCCAGCCATCGACAATTGTTGGGGTCCCCTTTTCCAGCATCGACGGCCCTCGCCGCTGCCTCACCGCAGTGGACAAATTCCCAAGAGCGATCACTTATTAATCAGTTCCTCATCTGGTGACCTCCCAGAATCCCGATTCTTCGGGCGTGAAAGGGTTGCCTCACCCGTTTTCCACTGGGAACCAGGCGAAGAGATCCGCCTGCCGCCTGCCGCCCTTTCGCGTGAATGAAGGCTGACACGGTTCCACTCCTGACGTGTGGGACTCCTTTTTCCAGGTAAAAAACCAGGAAAAATGAAGAAAAAAATTGTGAAGGTAATCGGAGAAGAAAAGGGAGTCGGATCCAGACGTCCGTGTCCTTATCCCGTTATGTTTACACGCAATAATCGCTTTCGACAAGTGGACTTTTCAGTCGCCTGAATGGTACCCAGAGGTTTCAGGGTATGTGCGACTTTTAAGGGCTTCGTGCAGTGCCTTTCAGACTCTCCTACTTGCGTTAGGTTACCTCCGCCCGTCCATTTGTTGTGATTCCTATTTTCTAGCTTTTTTTTTTATCAATTCTTTCGTCTTGTGTTTCTTAAAGTTACCGTAGCCCATTCGAGAGGTGCTGACTGGGGGTCTTACAGCGTTGAAGCTGTGATTTTTAATATTCTTGTAGCGTACTGCAAGCTCGGGGCCGCTATCGCTTTTATTTTGGAAGCTTTAGCCCGATAACGCTCTTTAAAATTCTTATTTTATGCATCTATCCTTTCTCTAAAGTTAATGCCCAAAAAAGATTATTTTTATTTTAGTCCAGGAAAAGTTAGACAAAAATATCCAAAATTGGAATAATTTGTTTAGCAGGATAATTTTTTTTTATTTAAATTGGTATATTAGTCAATATTTGAAATTAGGAGGCGCAAGGACTCCCATTATATTTTTTTAAATAAATAAAATTTTTAATGATAAGTAAACTTACATAAAATATCTAAATGTTGTAAATTTTATAGAACACTGTATTTTTGAATTTATTTCTTGGTATTTCTTAATGTTTTTATCGAAAAACTCACCAAAATGTAACTCCCCTGGCAGGTAATTCCCCTGCAATTTTTTAATTTAAAAAATGTTCCTGCATAAACAATAATTCGAAAGAATATATTTCCGTTCTAAACTATTTCAAACATTGCAAAATTGCGAATTTATTGTAAAATTTTCTAACTTAATAATCAAAGCGTTTTAGTAAACTAGTTAACTGTCTTTGCTCAAAATTCTCCTAATATCGACATATTTTTGAAAGGAACATTTGTTTTTAAATCATCTTAAAAAAACCACAATGACGGGTTCTGAACCCCGTTTCCAAATATTCGTGAACTTTTTAACAAAAAACATTTATGAACAAATTTGTAGCTGAGACAATCTGTTACAGAAACGATCTATCATGTTATAGCGTTCAAAGTTCATGATAGCATTTTTTATCTTGTTTTAATATACTTTTCTAGAATTAAAGAATATATCTAGAATGAACCAAGGGGCTGAAAGTTTCACTATCTCGGGTATTGGTTCTTTCGCGTTTTAAGAAAGAAGCTCCGATCTTAGTTTTCGGAATTTCGATTTGAAATTTTTACTATAAATATTGTTGATAGTATGAAATTTAAAGACGCCCCACAGTGAGGCACATTTCTTCTGATTTGCTGCAATCATGTTTCTGGACAAAAGAACACAAATATCATACAAAATGATCATATACTTTCAACCAATGAGCTGTATTTAAGTCGATGAGCCAAAACTTAATTTTAAATATGATAATTTTGTATTTTTTTGAAATCGGAACTTGCAGTTTTCGCTGCCGATATCTAAAATCATGAAAACAAATTAAAACATAAAAATGATCTACTAAAATCTTTAAACCTTCTTCCCATTCTTCCCATCTTCAACACACCTCTTTAAAAAATGCCGAGAAAATCTTTCCTATTTTACAAAAATGGAATTAAAAAATTTAATTTTTAATTTGCTCTGACATGACGCATTAGTAGACGATCCCGTCTTTTATATAAATATTTTACCTACACGCATTACATATTTTATATATAAGTTAATTCGAAAGCAGGAAGAACAAAAATTAAATCGTATCATTTTGCTTCACCCTTTATTTAAGTTTCTAAAATATTTATTTCTTCAGAGGCAGAATTAACATTTAAGAACTATGGTCAGAAAACGACACAACTTAATAAAAACAAAATCTTCATATATCGTTAACTAAACACTTTTTAAAAGTCAGAAGAGCCGAAGAAAAGTTGAAGAATTGAAGAAATCATCTGTTGAGGGTTTATTTATAAGCTGAAATTGTTAAAAACACTTCTGCAGTGCAAATTTTAAGCCAGTATAAAAGCTAGCGCTTTCTTTGCGAGTATTTCAACGTTAGTTAAACTAATTATTCATTACCGAACAGTTATCGTAAACTGGCTAATGTACAATAGTTAAAACAATTGAATCTTTAATTTTCAAGCAAATCGTACTCTAATATTTTATCCGAAATTGTATTTTAACATTATGTATTTAACATTCCACATAAAAGAAATCTTTGCTTTCGAGAGGATCATATATGTACAAAAATTATAACTAAAGCTGGAACATCGAAAAGGTAAAATTCGTTAATAAACAGCTTTATTTTTAAAATAATTTTATAAAGAAGAAAAATCCCACTTAAAGAAATATTTCAAAAATGCGGCGTGAGCAATAACAGTCTAGACATTGACAAAATTGATTGAAAATTAAAAAACACGCATCCCAAAGAAGAAATTTGATTTCAGTATCGACTACTTAGCCCAAGTGACAGCTTGTCGCTGAGTTGTGGTTGTACGATCGATCGTGGAAGCAGATTAAGGCACCGTTCGAACGTTCGACGTCGAAACGAGTTCCAATGTGCGTTCACAAGGAAAAGGCGAAAGGTGGCGAGACAAAATCAATTACAGAACATTAAGCATGCATGTAAAGCAGAACGTCTGCATTTAGCGCTTCTCGCGACACTTTTGCACCGTTGTCGTCATTCTTTTTATTGGAGCCGCAGTTGCGATTAAACTGGAGGTAGCTAAGCCTTATTAATCACATTGTTGCAATAAAGTTTGTTTAAAATGTATATTAACAGTTTTCTTCAAAACATACATAAGTTGTATTAAAATTTTATTTAAAAAATTCAAGTATAATGATATCATTATTTTGAATATATATTTCAAAAGTTTAAAAAATCATTTTAAAAGCAACCCATCTAGTCGCAACACTCTATTTGCTTTATTTTGTTTGACCATAATTAAATTATTCTAAAATTATTTTTATAACTCTTTGTCAGTGCACTGAAGTTCTGTGAAAAATTGTAGCAGAGTATTTTTGATATTTCACAGAGCACAAAAATCCGCCTGGGGCACTCCTTCGGTCGTTATAATTAAAAACGGCCAAAAACCTGCAGGTGACCAGTTGGTAATAATTTTGCTTTTAAAAAACACCACAGCCGAGCCTCCTCTGAATGATTTCTAACTCCCAGGACTAATAAAAATAATGCGTCTAAGCCACAGGCCCCGGAGCTGGCACCTTCCGCTTTTTACTTTAAATTTAATTTGTGAAAAAGGACCTCCAGCAGAGTGGTGAGTCGCTGCACCAGCGGTGGTCTTAGCACTTCACTGGCAGCCCACAAGCCGAGGACATTTTTCATTAGCCCTAAGTAGTTCCAGTAGGCACGCAAACTGTTGCGATGTTAAAATGAACTGGAATAAAACAAAGGACGGCCGGGCACAGTCGGGAGCGACGGGACCGACGGGACCGGCGGGAGCGACGGGAGCGACGGAAGATAGAGCGCCCCAAGAGCGCTGCCCACCGCAGCTTTATTTTTATTTTATTTTTTATTTCACGCTGGGCTCAAGGAGGCGAGATTTCCACTTTGCAGCTCCACTCGCGCCTTTCGGCATTCGGCCCCGTGTGCCCGCCACCCCCGCTGTAATCACGACGGACAAGAGTTTCCTTCTCCTTTAATTTGATTAAGGCCGGGGAGGGGTGTAAAAAATTCTTCTTCTAATGAAATGATTTTAAACATGAAGGCATGCAAACCAACTGAGCCTTAATATTTTCATGAGATTTAATTCAGTCCGGGACAGCCGCGCTAGTCCTAGAAGAAGTGGATCTGCGGGCGGGATGGCGCGAGAAGTGCGTAACCCAACTGGGAAATGAATGCAAAAATATGAAGCCCCGGCAGTTTTTCATATTTTAAGCAATATCTGATGTGCTGATGACCCGCGTTTTCGGCGGGTGGAGATGACAGCGCTATGCTTCAAATGCTAAATTATTTGCGCAGCTGAAGGGCTCGGAGCTCTTGCCTTTTTCGACTGTTCCTTGTTAGACTCAAAATACATAGTAAATTGGCTTTGGTGTGACTTTTGTATTCTGGAGTCGTTGCCTTTCCGGAAATGTAATGAAATGTTCCTAAGTTCTAAATTTAATCTAAGCCCTTCCTACATTAACAGCTTCATATATAATTTGAGTATTTTATTAAATTTTTCGTAAGATATGTACATACATATGTATATGTTACAATTGCTTTGATATGCAAATATCGTACGAAGGTTTCTGCTAAATTTTTCTTATTAAAATACGAAAATTAATTTAAAATCTTGATTTATTTAAATTAAAAAAATATCTTCAAAATGGTCACAATATTTACGAATATTCTTGGGTTCGTTATTCAATGCAATTTTTAATAATATTAACAAAAAATTAGTATTTACAAGTTCAAAAGAATCACTTATCCAAGATTGCATTTAGTATTTCATTAAATTCTGATGATTAAAATGAAAATGAATTTTAAAAAACAATTGTGTGTGTGTTTATACTATTACATACCCTAAATCCGACTACTAAAAGTAATTTTCCCTAATACCGACTTCATATATGGTATATGTACCTGTTATCAATCTACATAGCTCATTTTCTACTGAAACCTAGCCATTCAGTAATAAATGTAATAAAATTACGCGTATGAACTCTTTTGCACATACATATTTATAATTATATTAACATTTAAATTAGAATTGAATTTCTTTCCATTCAAAGTTATTCAAAATTGAAAAATAAGTCTTAGGTATACTTTCTTTATAAAAATTAATGAATTAGGTATTGATGTACTAGAACTTAACTGTGTAATTAATCGAAGATTTTGAATGCTAAGGTTTATAAAATCCTATACATGTTATATCACTAAATAATAATGATTCAGAATAATTTACACATATTATTGCAGCTATAGAATAAATACATAACAAAAATATGAAATACTGACATTTTTTTTCAAATAAAATAAAGTTTCTATTTTTGTTTTGCATTTCCACTATCACAAAACTCACTGTGATAGGTTTCTTGCACAATCGAATTTTTTACACTAAACTAGTGATTGTGTGTCGCTTTTATTTTTTGTAACCAATGTAACAAACGTAGGTAACTATATTTTAAACCATGTTCCAATTTGTAAAAGTCTGCGTATAAAAACTATTCATAAAAATGCTAAGTACAGTCGGATTAGTGGCTGAAAAAATGAAACTAATTCATTTAATCATTTTAAACTTTCACATAATTTAAAAAGTATTTAACCAATTTAAAAAGTTTTAATCCATAATTAATAATTGCCGTGAAATTAAGGAACAAGCATATTCACGTCGAATTTAGAAACACTAGAAAACAAAACATTGGTTACGGACATCAATTAGTGATCAAAGAAATAATTAAAATTAGTGTTGATGTCTGAAATTGTAGTCCAATAATGTTCAATAATTCAACTGTAGTCATTAATGTCCCAGTGACATTCGTGGAATTGAGATAACTCCAATGATATATGATTTACCAAAATTGGGGAACATACACATACTTTTGTCATTTGTGAACCAGATCTGCAATTATTTTTAATTTTCCGCTTTATCCATATCATGTTAGTAACCTATTTTCCTGGTAATGCTAAAAGCAGGAAAGAGTGAATTCGGATTTTGGACTATGTTCAAAAAATGCAATTTACTACATTCTGATGTCAAAAACTAGTTCAAATGCTCGTGTCCTGTCTTTGAAAAACATTACATGACGACTAAAAGATGTCACCGTAATGAAAGGACACAAATCTAAATTCATTGAAAACACACATTTGAATGCAATAGTGAATTTTCGAAGATTTCTTTTCAATCAAAAAATTCTTCTGAAACTTTCGTTTTATTTTTTAACAAGTGAAGAGGTATGCTCCCAGGAGTTTGCACCTTGCAACTTCATTTCCACATTACATCTCACATGCAATGCACTAGTGCACCATGTAAACAATTGCAACAGGGAATTCTTCGTGCCAAAGAAGAAAAGTTGTAAAAAAGGGGGGCAGGGAACGAAAGGAGGAAATCTTATGAGTTCTGCTTTGTAGATCCGGACGTCTGAATAGGCAAAAATGTATCCTTCTCTCGAGCATTTAGAAAAATAAATTTTCCTTCGGCAGAGTACTTCCGTCGTTCGTTTAGATTCTAGAAGAGGAGCACCGCCCCAAAAGCTCCACTGGATCCCCAGATCTCCCACATCCGCGCCTTTAATATCGAATTAGATATAAGCGAGCAGGGGTGCAGGGGGCGTGGGAATATCATCATAGAGCAGACCCTATGTATATATGACTTCTTCCACTCGACACCCCAGTGGCCCTGGGGAGCACAGGGGCGGAGGCGAGCATGCAGACCGAAAACTGTGCAGATAATACTACTAGAACTTCCCTGCCTCCGGGTCGTGCTAGACATGTCAAATTAAATCTCCTCGCCCCCACGGCCCGCTGCTAGCTGCTAGATCCTATGTGAGGGCTTCCAGCTTTATCCAGTTGTCTTATGACTACGAGTATGAATCAGAACTGGTAAAAGGAGAAAATGCATCCCGGCCTCCCACGGGGCATGGGGGATGCTCCAGTGATGGCGGGAAGATAGGCAAAACGGATAGAATATTCAAAAGCGATCAAAGCCGTGCACATACCGCACGCCGGAAGAGGAGCTCCTCTGAAATGAAATCGTAAAGATAAAAGAAAAATTGGAATAACACAAAAATACAACGGCAGGCAATACACCGATTTGCTCCACGTTTTCTGCCTCAAAGGAGTTTCACATTTTAGCGTTACCTTGCCTGGCGGCCTTTAAAGAGTTCGACTTGAAACGGTCGCGGGAGGGAGACGTGGCAAAGAATGTTCCTTTTAATTTCTAAATGCGTTTCGAGCGCCCTCGCATGAAAAAAGGAGCCTTATGCACTTCAAAAGGAAATTACCTGTTATGTCCAACGTTAAGGTTGCCTTTCCCTCCACCCTCGCATTCTAAGTAGGTACTTAATAAAGCAATATTCAGTGCACAGATACTGCAAGCCCCACTTTTCAGAGTCTAAATCTAAAGTAGAGACGGTTAAACTTGGAAAAATTAATTTGACTATTGGAAAAATTAATTTGACTCATCTCTACCTCAAATGGAACACAAAGAATAGAATTTTGGTATGAACACAGCTCGATTACCAAGATTTTGAATGGTATTTATTCTTTTGAAAAATAAATATAGGGAGCTGATGTTACAGAGATGCAGACTCTTATGACAATCTTGTAAAGTTGTAAAGGCTTCAAATCCTGGACGAACATTGAATTTCGAAAAAAATGCTCTTAGGAGATTCAGCGCATTATACCAGTGGAAAAACTATGTATTATAATAAGTATTAGAATTTCTGCGAAGAAGTGCGTAGCTGGAACCCGATGGCTAGAGCCCATCTGAATATAATTTTATACATTGATTTATTAATTTTTTTTTTTTTTTTTTATTATATTCCCTAAGTAAGAGCCGTTGATTTTCAATCGGCCATTAACATTTACGAATTCAAACGTTGTAAAAGTTTATACTTTACGAGAATTTTGTGGGGTTTTTGGAATTTTTGAAAAATCCTAAAACTAAATGCTTAATTTAATTTCATTATTGAAGATGTATGTAAGTCATGTATATCATTTTTACAGTTCCGTAGTCCAGTCTGTCAGTCCATCGGGTTTTTTGCATTAGCCTAATTATTGTATTTAAAACTCGTCATTTAACGCTAAAAATCTATCCTGGAAGTGATATTTATGAATTTCGTTTACGCTGCTTAAGCTTAAAATAAGTAAAACGTCGTAGGTACAAAAAGGCGACTTTTGTCGGTTTTGTTTTTTACTGCCATTTTAGATATGTGCATAATTGGGTTTAAGACTTTAAAGCAATAAAATGAAGAAAACATACATTAACCAAGTGTAACATTAGTTTCTTTCACCATAAAAAATAACATTTTTAAAATTATAGAATCATCTGTTTTTGCCTCGAATCCATTAATTTTAAGAAAGCATTGATCTTTATAAATATTACATCCCCCTAATTTGATTCTTTGTTACATTTATGTATTTTGAAATCACTAATTTTTTTTAAGACTTATATAATCTTATAATTTTTGTCTTATGACTTTTAAAAATAACTTGGGACAAGCCAGCAGGGCAGTTAGAGGTTGAGCGTTTGATTCCCACTGGATTTACCTTTTAGAATGAAATTAGGAAAAATAATGACAACATCGTCCTTTTTCCCAAAATAAAGATTTTGAAACATCATAGAATTCTGTGGCAGTAAAGTAATAAATTTGACTGTATTACTCTGGACAGGCAATAAATGAAATTTATTATTTCGTGTATTCTCAAGTTCAGAAATATAACAGCTGATTTTTTTTTAAAAATTTAGATTTCAACATTAAATTTGATTTTGATTTCAAAGCAATATAATAATTTTGAAAGAAATTGGATACGCTTGAAATTCTTAATTTCGTTTATAGTGTGTCACTGGCATATGACTGAAAATCACAAAAAGTTTCCTGGAATATTATACCCAGTTTTCTACAAAATGAATCATATTGTTTCTGTGTAAAAAGCGACCTTCGTACCAAGTTTTAATCTAAAAGAATGGTCCTTAATAAAATCAAAAACTCCTTTCAAGAAGTAATGAAATGAAAGATATTACAAACTGTTATAGATGCATGGATGTGTTTGACAAGGATAACGTTTAAATGCAGGGTAAATTCCCAACAATTGGGACAGAGTGCATACGATTGCATCTTTAAAGAAATCCCAAAGCAATTTAAAGTTTGATTTATTTTGGACGTTTTCCTCTCGCTTGTTCACGAGCATCTAAATAAGGGAAGCGATATTTTTGTAAAATGTAAGGGCTGTCGAGCTGAAGGGAACCCCGGCGAGTAATTAAATTACCAAATGAAATTCCACGAGAAATGGGCGCCATTCACCCACCAGAAATCATTTGCGAGCAGTTGAACAAAAGGCACAGCAATAAATCTCAAGTTGCGGCCCTTCCGCAACAGATGACGGTGCGGATGCCACCGCTTCCGTTGCGAGCTGCGAGCAGGACTCGTCTTCGTGTGTGCAAAAGCGGGGGAGTCGTCACGAGCACGCATCGGAGGCGGCTTTGTCACATGTATGTAAATCGTCTTGCATTTATGCAGCATAAAATTACATTTAAGTGGGAATCTCCTCGAAGAGCTCGGGCGCCCGCGGAGGCGGAGGACGCCATCAGCGGAGGAAATTGAAGGGGAAGAAAAGGCGTAAGTGCACGGATGACGGCAGAAAGAAAGTTACCAAAGTTTTCGCATATGCCGCAGTGGCGAAAATGAAAAAGGATCTTGAAGAATTTGTCACTGGCTGAATGTGTTAAAAACGGCCTGTTACCCGCCAGCGTACAGCTTTCACATCCTGCCCGGGTCCGGGGGTTGTAGGGACGAAAAAACGAAGTCAACGCCGAAGACCCCACCGCACGGTGGGTGGGTGGGTTAACTCCCCCGCGGGATGATGACGCCAAGGTGAATTAGGGTATGTGAGGCTACCATTAAGGAACTGACATGAATTTCGCCTGCTTGCGCTGGAGGAGCCCGAGCCCCCAAATGGTGCTGTGCTGGCAGCTGTTCCTTACGCCGCCCGCCCAGTGGGGGTTTGGGCTGCACGGAGTCCAAGGGCGGGATTTCACCCGCGAAAATTAATGACACGCCGTCGATTTATGTCGCGTGACATTTCCTTAATTTCTCCCAGCAAGTGAGGGCATGATACGTTTTGTTGCTGCCGGGCGGGCTTCTTGCCTTTAACAGGGTGATTTCTTAC
The DNA here is from genome assembly GCA_963920795.1 of Eutolmus rufibarbis. Taxonomy (NCBI): domain Eukaryota; kingdom Metazoa; phylum Arthropoda; class Insecta; order Diptera; family Asilidae; genus Eutolmus; species Eutolmus rufibarbis. Next base: position 42,354,836 of record OY987204.1, on the reverse strand, counting down.
AATTTTTAACATTTTTCTTTCGGCTGTTCTCAGTGGCTTTCCCTTCCAGGATATTTCTTCTTTCACCGCTTGCCGGTAGGCTCCTTTCCCGCTCTGCGGAACCATTGAAAGTTTCTTTCCGTCGACCCAAAACCAGGGGGCGCCCATTTTGCCCGGTGAACCCACTGCCACAACTTTTGTGCCTTTTTATTAATGGTTACTTCAGGTGCATGGTAATTTGCCGTTCGTTATCGATTTAATCGATTATGGGAAAACAGGGGTGTCACACTTCTGTAGGCAATTTATGGCTTTGTTTTCTATTTATCACGCCGAGGATTCTCGATCCAATAACAAGGAAATGTCGAGGTAATGCCGAACTTTTAGGAACTTTTATTGTATAATAACCGGTGAGTGACACATGCTCCGAGTACGTTTTTATTCAAAATGGATATTTATTCGCACGCGATGTTGCCATGTCCCCCTTCCTGACCGATTCCTTCAGAATCTCTGCCCTTCGAGCCTTAGGGATTTGTACTTTGGTAGGAGGATTTTGAATCGTTACTTCGTTTGAGCGGTTTTTGTTGTGAAAATGAATCGCTTTGGAAAATGATAATTTTTCGAATAAATGAAAATTAAATGTTAGACGACCTTCTGTCACTTTAGGCTTATGTATGTATAAAGTCAGTAAACTTTTTTATCAAAGAGTTTGAGGGTTGCTTCTGTAAATTGGTATTATACACATTGTTGCATTCTACCTATAAAAAAAGAAACTTCTGTCGGATAATTCTGACGTTTTTTCCTATAAATTTTTATTCTTATTGTTTCTTATTGAAATGGCAAAAAGTCACAATATTGGTTCAGCACAGTGCCTGTCACATGCGTGCAAGTTTTTCATAACTTACCACCAGGAATATAGAAACCATACATAATTTTCCCAAAATAACCCAACAACAAATGAAAAACTTGGACATTTTTGTGGGAATGGTTGATACAACACCATGTATTTTATGCATTAAAATTGTTTTTGTTTTTACATTGTTAAATCCATAAAAAATATTATTATAATTATATAGGTTCTAATAAGGTCCTCATTCTCTCAATTTCACATCAAACTTACTGTTTTAACAGATTTTCGAATAAAATGAGACACCTTGTATATCCCAAAAACTATCCATTAATCTGCATCGCACCCGTATCTATACTTGTTATAGTTTTATACTTTATGATGTGACGTAAAGTTTTTTATTGATTATGAAAAATCTGTCTTAATTAAATTTAATGAAGAATTATGAAGAATCTGTCTTAATTAAATTTAAATCTTAAATTAGAATAGAAAATTGAGGTAAACACACTATCTGCAGGAAGGGTATTAATACCTTTTCCGCAGATTGGCGCCGATCGGCTGATTGGTTTTTTACATATACATAGGTATATCTTTTATGCTGGGGGTACGTTAAGTTTTAGTAACGTACTTATCAATGCTTATTTTTTTTTCCTTATTTAATGAATATTTTGTTTTGCACAATTTTTTGTAAGTAATCTTTAGGATGTTTTGGTAAGCACTAAACATTAATATTTAAAAAAAATATTATAGTGAGATAAAACTACTATATCAAAAACTGGATAGTAAAATATTTCTAAACATTATTAATGCTTTTCTTTTATTAGGCCAATTATTAAAAAATTTTAAAAATTATCATCTTTGAAATACTATATGTTACCTATTTTCCAGATTTCATTGAAATCCTATTATTGGTTTTGAAGACATAACTTGTTTTCTAATAAGTGCATTTTTTTCATACTTCATTTATTTTCATCCGATAGACGCGTGGGTTATGCTCACACTCACACTGTTAGCTGTTCACGCAGACAGTGTGCTTAATCCTTTCAACAATTTATATCGATCGTAATAGTGAAAAAGAAAGAATTAAAAATGATAATCTAAAAGCAATTGTTTGTTGGTGCGTATATTTTGAAAAATTTAGGCTTGTCGTGTATTTTACAATAGTAGTTAACAGCAATGCTTGTTATCATGAGACACCACTAGTGACAATTGACGAAAAATCTCATAACGCCAAACTGAACCGATCAGTCCGCCCTTTTTGCCCAATTTTGCGCAGAAAAATACCGAGAAAAAACCCATCAAATTGTTAGAGCCTTGTTCTAAAGCACTTGGGAGTACGCAAAGCGGCGCGGCGTGGCGCGGCAAGTCTACGGAACGTTTCTATCTAGGGCATTTTGGTTCGGACAATGGATTTAATTTTGTATGAAAACGTTTGCAGCAAAAGTCCATTTATGGTGAAAAATTTAATTACCGACGAGTCGCAGGTAAAAGCTAGTGCCCGGCTAGTCAGTTTGCGAGCGCCGGTAAAGTTGCACAACCGCGCGGTGGCCGGAAAAGGGCCTCTAATCGATAGTCCTAGCAACAAATCAAGAACGCATTCATCAAAAATAGGTGAGGGCACTTGGTAAACAAAAAACCAAGCCAGCGTGCTTCCGAGCAGCATTAGTTTCCGCATGGATAAACAGAGCAGCGCTGTAGCATTAGCCGAGCAATAGTGGTGGTCCTGGGTCTCTGGTCCCGGGTTCCGGGTCCCAGCTCCCCAGGCCCGCACCACCGGGCCATCGAGGCATTCAGGTGGAGGCAGCGAGGTATCGATGCATAGTCAATTAAAATAACCAGACGCAGGCAGATGAAGACACGATTTGATATCGCATCTCTCAATGTCGAAAAGGCCTCGTCGTCTGCATGCCTCTGTATGCCTGTTATCCTTATTTATCTCCACTTCAGCATGGTGCATTGCGACAGTTGGGAAAAAAGACCCCGATGATGATGATGATGACGACAACGAGGACAACTACCTACTGTATGTAGGCCTTTTGTATATAGGACGAATCCACCCCATTCATACGTTATAGAGCATGGCCAAGAGTAGCTTTTGTGTGCCCGCTCCATGTGGCTCCGTGGGGCGCTCCATGTCGCCCCATGTGCCCGTGTGTCTGCACCGTTTTACATAGGCGTTATAGTTTTATCCTTCACAGTTGGCAGACGACGACGACTACGAGATTTCAGTGCATGTCTGAGTGAATTATTTGGTTTTTGGTAAATAGGAAACAAATTCGCCCGAATGGATGCTCCGGGAGGCGGGTGCTATGTCTTGGCGGCGAGAACTGTTGACAGTGGCTCTTGGCGGCTGCCCAAATGAAAATTAAAAAAAAAAAAAAAACCAAATAAAAAATACATTTCGATCAATAGCCTGACTGACTGGGCCGCGAGTAATCGATAATTAATTTTTGTTTGTAAATAATTTTGCAGAATTGCTAAAGGTGTTACTACTCTTATACATACATATAAAAGTCTAATTACTCAAATCGCTAAATTGCAACATTCAAAATTTGGATACATATGTCCAGTCTTCTAACACAGCTAGAGAAGCTTCTAGACGACGGATATCATCTATTTTTTGTTAATCATTTTTATAATGTTTTTAGAACTATGACAAAAAAAAAATTTTTTTTGGCAGCAGTACAAAGGAGACAGTTTTTTGAAGTACGTAACCATTTTAAAATTTAGATTTTCGATTAAATGACAACGTTTACAAGATATATTCCTCGTGTAACCGGCGTGAAAAGAAGCTAAAGGAATTAGTTCTTAAGGTAGTAGTCTGGTGTTTAGAATTGGAAAAATCGAATTTTTTTTTTTTTAGTTAATTCGAAAGTACAACATATTGAGAACATGCTGTATAAATTTTAGACCGAAATTCGAAATACGAACGGAGTTATAATGAATTTTCGAGAGCGCCTCGTGGTTGCACGGTGTGGTAAAATCGATTCTTGAAACTTTACACGCGTTTTTCTCGAAACAACGTTTTTCCGGTCGGCCCAGGTGAAAACTTTTTTTCTATACAACCGATTGGTCTGAAATTTTAAGTGGTTATTCTACACACCTGTAGTTCTCGTCGGAACTAAAATAAATTTTTTTCACCCCTAACTTTCCATTTTACAACCCCTTTTGTGCTTCAAAAACATGACTTTTTTTTCCAAGTCCGCCATTTTGTTATTTTTCAATAAAATTTAACAATTTTAGTTCCGACGAGAATAACATATCTATAGATTAATAATCAACTTCAATTTTTTATTTCTGATGTCCTCAAGAGCCTAAATCACCCGGGCCAGCCACCCACTTTTTTTTTAAAGCGCCAACTTCTATTAATTATAATAATAATAAGAAAATGTTTAATTGATTCAAAATAATTTTTTTTATATCCTTTAGATGTTAATAATAACATATTAAAAAATCAGAACGATTCATTTTTATTTTCCCCAAAAAAAACGTTCCTGAAAAAAAGTGTGAAAAACGGTGCTAAATACCAGACTACTACCTTAAAAACCATAAATGCAATATCAATTTTTGAAAATTTATTTACATACGTCTTCAGGAGTATGCGTATATAAAATGTTCGAGCTATCCTAATTATACAAAGAAATATTCTTTCATAATCGTCCGTTCCGCAAAAAGTATACTCTCTGAATGTGTGCACCAAATTTAAAAAAAGCGGTCAAGAACATGTGGGGCCATGCTAAGTGAAGGGTTTCGTAGCTGTTACTATACGCGTGCATACACATTCAGACACATGCACACATACAAACATGCACGTAAATAGTTTTTGCGGTTTTTCCCGAACAGTTGTTTGACTATATTTCGTAAACTATTCGACTGTAGTAAGTCGTGCTTTTTTTTAAAGTAATTTCAGTCTGTGTGCTAGTATTCTAGATTTTTTCAGATTTTTCCGTGTGATATCTTGGCCGACACAAACCTAATCGAAACTGGCCACTTTAGAGTCGAAAATTTCAACAACGTAGCATAATTATGAAAAACGGTTTAGGAAATCTCATAATGATTTTAAATTCCCTTTCAAGGGTACCCCACTCGATGGGGTAAGTAAAAACATTTTTTATCTCCACTTTTCATGTAGGGAAGGTAGCCTTAAATTTTTTTTTCCAAAATGTTAATACATACATATCTTTGTAGCGGATATAATTATCTATATGTGTACCAAATTTCAGTCTCTGAATTAAATGTCTGTGAATATACGGACCGACGGACGGATATGGCGAAACTATAAATAAGGGTTCCATTTTTTGCTATGGAACCTTAAAAAGAGGCTATACATTATATAGGGGTGATATCTCAAAAATAACCCAGAAATTCGAAAGAAAATACCCCTTTACCTATAGAGTGAAGTTATTTTTGCTATAGGTTGCAAAGAACATATTTTTTTTCAAGTGTCCAAATAAAGTAGCTCCGGTGTTAATGGATTACGAGAGAATTGTAATGCAGACAAAGTTCCCGATATGAATAATTAATCTATTCTATAAAATTTTCTAAAGTGGAATTGTTATACGACTTTTGCGAAAACTTAGCATTCTTCCCGTCTACTTTTGAAACCGTTCAGTATAACTGATCTTTTGCAAGACCGGGAATGGGTCCTCTCTATTATATTTATAGTAGTTAGAGAAAAGAAAAAATAAATAATAAAAAACCACACCTTTAAATTTCTTCCAGGTTACGGGCACGATATATCACCGATGCACTTCACTGCGTACCTGCCACGAATGGAAAATGAGGTGACCGTGATCACTTCCCAGCAAGGTCACCCGTCGACGTCACCGACACAGTTCGCTTATCAGACATCGCCGAGTTCGGCGGAGCGCTACAGTCCGCCGCTGATCCACATAAAATCGGAAGGCGAAAATGGGGGTCACACCCACGGCAGCCCCAGCAACAACCACAAAAAGAGCCTGGCCATGTGTTTCACGAGCACGGGGGCGGCCCTCTCGCTGCCGCCTAAAAAGAAGGACATCTACCGGCCGTACTCGCTGGACGACAGACCGACACCTGCCCGCACCTACGAGATGAGGATACCCGCGGAGGAGGACCTCCACGCAGCGCACGCGATCCTCGATCTAAGCGCGTCGACGGCGTTCCTGCCGCCTCCGCAACCTCATCAGCTCCAGCAGCAAGGGGGCCACCACAACCAGACGACGTCGCCGCAGCAGGTGCCGCAAGATGGCGCCAAGAGCCCACACTCCGTAACCACAATAATTGTACCTGAGAGAGACGAGCGCCTCCAGCCCGGGAATAAAGAGACTGTGCAGAACGAGAACAGCAACACGACGAACATAAACGTGATCGCGTCCCCGATCAAAACTTCCACGAAAACCGTCGCCTACACTTATGAAGCGTTCTTTGTCAGCGACGGCCGGTCCAAAAGAAAAGGAGTCGCCGAAACCATAACGACCGAGCACAAAGCCAAGTACACCTGCACGGAGTGTGGGAAGCAGTACGCGACCTCGAGCAACCTGTCGCGGCACAAGCAGACCCACAGGAGCCTCGACTCCCAGTCGGCGAAGAAGTGCCACACCTGCGGGAAAGCCTACGTGTCTATGCCGGCCCTGGCGATGCACGTCCTCACGCACAAATTGTCGCACAGTTGCGGGGTCTGCGGGAAGCTCTTTTCCCGCCCGTGGCTGCTGCAGGGCCACCTGCGATCGCACACCGGGGAGAAGCCCTACGGCTGCGCGCACTGCGGAAAAGCCTTCGCGGACCGATCGAACCTCAGGGCGCACATGCAGACGCACTCCGCCGACAAGAACTTCGAGTGCAAGCGCTGCCACAAGACGTTCGCGCTGAAGAGCTACCTGAACAAGCACCTCGAGTCGGCTTGCTTCAAGGAGGAGTCCAGCCAGGGGGTCATCCTGGAGAACCGGAACACAGCGACGCCCGGCGGGTTGGTCCTCGGCGAGGTCAGCGCACAGCCGCCCTCCGCCGTGTCCAGCCCTACACCAAGTGGTCTTCTGATAACGAACGTTACAAGCGGAAAAGTGATAGCTGCAAGCAATCTAGCACCGGTGATCGGCGCAAGGAGTACTATACAAATAGCGGCATCTTTTGATGGGTAACCAAAAATCTTAGTGGTTTAAGCACTTCTCCTAGACGTAGATGTCCCAGTTCTTCTTCGGATTTTTATGTTGTGTTTGTAGAAAAAAAAAAAACTTCCTAAGGACTTTTCCTGCTACGGTAAGGATTTTCTTGTATCGTGTAATTTATGTATAATTTGCTACAAGGTAACAGTAAGAAGCTAGCCTCAGTCCGCGAGTCTCGACAGCTCGACCCTCTTAACTAAGACAACACCTGAGTAAGTGGTCATCAGTTAAATTAAATCTTAGTTATGTAAATTAACGCCCTTTGTTAACACGTCTTTATTTAACTTCAGTTTGTAGGATTATTTAAGAGCGTTTTAAACGAAATCACGATACGTCCATCCCTGACTCAATTTTGTAACGAACTATGACTTGGAGTGGGGAACTTAGTGAGTAGGTTCTAGTCTTACTGAATAATTTCTAAACAATTTTAGTTTAACATTTTATTTATACCCATCGGGCCATCACAGCAACTCTCTCATCTAATCACCAAAGATACTCTAGTCTTACTGATAAGCAAACTCTAAGCTAACTTGTAACCACTTCGTATTTCGTAAGTCACTTCACAGTTTGATCAATTAGAAATTTTCGTTAATTTTCCCGTTATTCAGTAATAAAACTAGTTCAACAACGAACTTGAAAACGAAAGCAACGTTTCTCAAACAACGAATAAAATTAAAATTCTAAGACGTAAGGAAAAGTTTTAGGCTAACGTACCGCATAAAAATTAGCGATAGGTAAAACTATTTTTACTAAACCTTAGGGTGTAAGGCAACACTGAAACAATACAACTGAAGAAACTGAAGCAATTTTTTCAACGAACTCCAAGCAATTAATAACATTTGAAAAGCAATTAAAGTTCTCTGCTTCCCGAAGGAAGCGGGGTTACAACGAATTTTTTTGCTAGATAAATCGTTTTCGATCTAGTCAGTTAGATAGTGCGCACTTTTCGTGCTCCTTTTTCTTTTCTTTTTTTTATTTAAATAAGAATCGGCAAGCAAATGTTCGTTTTGTTTGAACGCAATTAAAAAAAAAAATAAAATTTAGCGAGCGGTTGGGTGCGAAAAAAATAAATATTCAGAATTGGTCTAAGACCGTTTTGCATTAATTACATTTGGCTGTCTAGAAAGATGATGTAAATTTCACGTCAGGAAACCATACAACATTTTGTAGATCTTTCAAAGAGGTCGTATTGCGTAGCAGTTCTGCTTCTGCTTTTCTGACTGAGTACATAGAAAGCTCACTCTCACGTAAGCCTGAAGTTGAATATCATTTTTCTAGAAACCTTTCGCTAAAAGTTCAAACCAATTGTATACAATTCCATAGGAAAAAAAGATACATAAGCTGTAAAAATGAATGGAAATCCTCTTCAAAAGAGCAATACCAAAGAAGCAGACCCAGCACTTAATTCTAGTCAATTTCAGTATACTAGTCAAAGTGAAGTAAGAATAGTCTGTAAGAAAAGTAATACTCTATTAATTAATTTATTTATTATTCTGTAAATAATTACCCAGTAAATACCAAAAAAATTAGCAAAAATACGTAGATTTTTCAAGTTATTTTTCTAAAAATAGCGACGTAGTTACCTCTATATAGTAGGTTTAGTAAATTTGTACAGCCCAGTGATTAAAAGAAACATAGTTCAGTCCCAACGTCCATTTTAAGAATGTTCTTGGTAAGTATAATTCTGTAGTTAATCTCTCTCTAGTCTATTTGCAAAATGCAGCTCGCCCGTGACCCTCGTGGTTATTCGGTGCCATTAATCGAAATGCCATTTTCTTATGTCAATTGTTGGTTCGTGCTTCTCCCCAATCATTCATTCGTTTGTTGGAAAAAAAAGTTTTCTATTATTTTTCTTTGCAAGAGGTGAAAGAAGTGTACTTATTCGAAAAGGTTTCGTAGTTGGATAATATGTAACTTTTTATTCTAATTTTAGAAAAATAAAAACTAAAAGTTTTTCAAGTCAAATACTCTATTAAATGTTCGGCTAGACAGAGCTTGATCTCGGCTTTGATAGTCTTTTAAGTTATTCAAAATGTTAGTTTTTCTGTTATCGATTGTAAATGGGAAACTATACCTCCAACGTAATGATTTGTGAACTAAAGCATTTGATTTGAATTTAACTATCTTAATTAATGCAGCTGCTAATTAGAAAAAACTCTGTTTTTCGCTAGAAGAATAGGAATTTTTAATGAAATCAGAAAGAAGCTAGAGGCTAGCACAGGAAAAGAATTGGAATCGGAAATTAAGCCTGTAAAACTTGAAATGATAGAACCAACGGCTTCCTAAGATCAAAACTTAGTAAATTAACACAAATTCAATTGCATACACAACGAAACCTTTTCGGCTTTAAGTTTATCACATTTTTAACTGGCTGTAAGTTGTACGCATTAACAATTAAAAAAACCAACCAAAATGAACCAAAATCTGTACTTCAATTTCATTCCAAAGGTAATTTTGTAAAAACCAAAAAATCCTCCTAAAACAAAATGTAAATATAAAAAAGGAAGTTAAAGTATTTAAAATTTTTGGCAAGATTACTCAATTTGTTGTAAAGCCTTTGTAAATATCATCATTTTATTATGGGATGACTGAAAAGTTTTCGTGCATGTTTAGAGAAAGATTTTTCGTAAAATTTTCGAATAGTGAATTTATTTTGCAGTTTCTATATTTGGTTCGCTCATTAAATGAATTCGAAATGTTTTCCTTCAGTGGTTTATATAAATAAAACAAAGACCTATAATGAAATTAATAATATAGTTTTTAAAAAACACATTTTTTTCAATTCGAATAGTAATTTAAATCAAAAATCGGTAATGGCACAATATCAGAATTCATAATGTACATATATAAGATGAAAAAAATGAATAAATTAATTCCTTTCTTTTTGAAATTTAATACATAACTAAAATGGAGGCAGAAAATCTCTGTGAAGATTAACTGCAGATCAATAAATAGTGAAATTTAAATTATGTCCACTGAAGGAAGATTCGTGAATTAAATGGATGGGAAAGGGTGCAATAAGAATGTTCAAATTGTTGGTTTTCGGTTTGAATTGAATTAGAATAAAATTAGAAAAGAAATGATCGTTATGGTCTTAATTTGTGTAAACAGAAACTCTTTTATGTTGCTCAAAATTTAAACCACGTCTCCGAACTTTTAAAGCGGCCAATTAAGTTTAAAGTTTAAACTAAATTAATATTCCTTCCTGCCTTGCTATATTTTCTCTCTAACCGAAATCTTAGTTTATGTGATCCAAAACTATATCCAGAACTATAATTATTGTAAAAAAGAGTTTATTAATTAAAATGAATCATTCATTGAATTTATGCATTACTGAGCAGCATAAGAGTTTCTGTTTCAACAATTGTTTTCAACTACGTTAGGGTCTGTGTGACGTGAAATTATCATTAAAGCTTTGAATAATTATCAGAGTAACTCCGCAGTGTAATTACTCTTCACTTAACGCTGGACACACTTTTGTTTGTAAGATATTTGCATTTACCCTCATTTTAAAATTTTTTGTAACTGCTTCTACCATGCGCAAGCAGAAGCGCGCTTGTAAGATATTTTGGAAAATTTAAGAAAAACTACTCATAGTCACACAAAGGTGTAATTTTCTGTGTAATTTGAATGAACTGCTGCGTCACACTTTATGATGTGAACATTGTTGCAGTTCATAATAATAAAATATCGCAGGAAGGCACAACACTTTTTAGAGTATTTCTAGTCACTAGAGCCTAGCGTGTGCTTGTACATAGGCAACAAACAAATATAAAACACGAAATGTATTAGAAGAAGTAAGCATAAAAATCAGCTTTTTCTATGATCTCAACTTAATTTAGGTAGCCTCGTTTGTGACAGGCAGATGCGTCAATTTTTGATTGCATTTTTTTAGTAACTGTTTTGAGTTTCTCAATATTTTTCAGACCATAAAAAGAGTTCGGGCGTGTCCATTGTAAATTTTTAGGACTATCGCCCAAAACCTTTGGAGTCTCATACAGCTTTCAAAACCAAAAATTAAAAAAATAAACTAAATTTAAGTCACGACATTGCACAAGATTGTATAGGAAATTCTTGAACCCTCTGTGCAGTATCCGAATAGGTTTAGTTCTTTACTTTTTTAACAATTCAGACGAATGAAAGAGTATTCCTAATTTAAGACGATGAAAGGTAGAATCTTCTCGTGTTTTTCTTTAACATTATCAAAGTCGGCTAAGGTACCAAAGCAATACTCAAAATACTCAATTACTAGCTTTAAGTGTATAAAATAACAAAGACGTCCGCCGGGCGCTTGAAGGAGTTTCTTGTACAGAGTCCCGGGGGAGTTATTTACGATCGTATGCCTAAGTCTATTTATTACTGTATCCAGAACCTAACTTATTTCTTTATTTATACACTCTCCTAAGGATTAGCGTAAGAAGGCAGTTATTAGTCAAAGAGTGGGCGAATCTGTACATAGTGTAAATACTCAGCAGAAAAACTATCTGCTTTTAGACTAGGTTATCTAGAATTTAAGCAATAATTATGACTATTTTTTTAAAATTTTGCAGCAACTTAGTGTTTAATTTAGAGGTTAGGAACTCGAGGCACGCTGAAACTGCACTTTTCTTATACATATAACTTATTTATTTATTTATTTATGTACATTATTATATTTATTGCATTTATCACAACTATTGTAAATACTCAAAACAACAAAAAAGAACGAATTATATTATTTTTTTCAAAAAAATTGTTGAACATGTTTGTTTTATTTTAATTTCTAAATCTATGTTTTTCCTTTAATTATTTTGTTGTTTTCAATCAAATTTGTTGCTACAAAATACAGAAATTGGTTTATAAAATTCGTTTATTTTATTTTAACATTATGAGGAAGTTTAAGGTTTGTTTTCTTATTAATTTTTATGAGAATTGATGTTGTGTTTTTTAAGTCGGTAATGGTCGAATCAATAATAATATGGTTTATTGATGATTTTTCATTAATATATTTACAGTTTTCAATTTTATTCGAATCAGTGTCAATTTTGAAAGAATTAGAATAAAAGAGTTAGATAAAACTGGCGGTTGTCGCGTCGTGTTAGATGTACATTCAAGCGAAAGTTAATTAACACCGTTTTTAGAATTAAATTTTCAAATACTATTTTGTACAAATATTATATTAAATTTTAATTACTTGCTCAAATGCTCTGCAATTTCCCTTCAGAGTGGTAATGGGATGGGAGTGTAACTTTCACCAACATTGTAGAAGGATTAACACAGTTAAAAAATAAAACAAAGATAATTTGTTGGTTAAAAAAACAATTATTCCTTAAATAAAATCCCCAGCTTAAGATGCTGCTGTGCGAGTAAGAATAAGCGAGGGTACGGCCGAGTTTCAATGCGCACTATTTTTCTTGAATACGAAAAATTATGATTTATACCACCTGTGCCAGGACAAAAAGTGACAATGACCCATTTTTTCTGCCCCGTGCAGGTCTATTGTTTTTAAAAGCGATACAATCCCATTTAACAGCAATAGGAGCATCCGCTCGAATTCTCCATAAAGTATCTCCATTTAGATGTTGTAGCGTGCACCGAAGTAATAGAATTTCGGAAGTGCCTGCAAAAGTGGAGGGAAGAATTTCAACTTTTGTCCTTTTGTATGGTAATAAGTTCTGAGAAGCAATCAACTTTTCGGTTATTATATGCAGAGCCTGAAATACTGCTTCTATGGTTCGTCCCGTTCCCCGGCACCCCAGTACCCCGGTACCCCATAGTGCAATTCAAATTGGATGACTCGAGAGGAAATAACGAAAACGCAATTGTTCCGTTTGTGAGCCACTTTAAATGCAAAAGCGGTTCAGTTCGAATCTTTAAATTGCGACGACAAATGCGCAACGGTTCGGTAACCCCAATTCGTACATTCGACACGCCATCAAAAGAGCAACAAATTGCAACAAAATTTCTCGGTCTCCCTTCAGCTGGAAATTGAATTGACATCCATAAAGCTGGCGACACCAACAAGTAGGTACTTTTAGGGAGCTGCACATGAACTGCCACTAACCGCAACACCCTTTGAACCTCGAATACCGCACTATTATCAGAAAGGCATTACTGTGCACCCACCGGGGGATCCCCGCAGAGCGCTCCGCCTGCGTCCCCCGGGCTCCTTCGTCCCCGCAAAATGGCGGGGGAGAAGGAACGCATCCATCTGAATGATGGCTAGGGTGCAATTCATTATTGGATTTTCATTATGCCAGTGTGTTTGAACAAAAATTTTCGCTGACATTTCACGAAGCCGCCAACAGCCATTCAGCAGCCCCCTTAGCCTAGCCCCTAGTCCTTGATTATTGGGGGGGGGCCTTGGCCTCCTTCGCTTCGTCTTTCGGCTGGCGTTCAGTGAATTCAGGATCTTTAAGCAGTGGGGTGCGGCGGCATTGTACCTACCTATGGTGCACCTTGCTCTTTGTTCTGGCTATTTGAGGAGCTCCCACCCATCGCCGCCGTCACTGTCTGAGGGTGGACGATGACGACAACGGTGGCAACGAAGGCGGTGGCTGCTCCGATGCAACTCAACCGAAAGAAATGCTAGTTTTGGCCGTTTTGGGATATAGAGGAACATCGTCTGGCGCAATGATGCGGAATAATGAGAAGGCGAATTCGATTTAGGGACAATAACGCGCTTTTTTTTGGGGCTTTTCGATTTGGAACAGACCTTTAGTATTCCAGCCAGATATTCGAGTAGAGTTTGGCTACAACCCGGAACATAATGATTTTGCTTTTTAACAAAAGGGGATAAAATAAAAAAAAAAAAAACGACACCCAATCGACATGAGCCATGAAGGTATTGTACCTGTAAGAATACTTGCAAAACATGATAAATTCAGAAAAGTTTAAAATTAATCAGTATAGGTATACTATTGCCTTGATTATGTCTCAGTTTAAATTTGTTAAAATTTGAACTGTTTCCATTGATCTTACCTTAAAGTAAGCGGTCTTTGCTTTAGATAAGTTTCAGTTTAACAAGGACTGATCGATCTAAAGCTTTTTGGTAGCTCATATCTCTATCTATCTATCTCTCTACCTTTACAATGAATTTGTTTTGCGAAAATTTTCTGAAAATCGCAACTAGCCCAACATGTAAGATAAGAAAAAGGAGTTCTATGGCAACCCATTGGTGCCATCAAATTAACATAAGAACCGTCAAAGTTTGCACCCCCCGTAAACCGTCGATGAGATAAATTTCACTCAGTTTAATTATTACTACTATTATTACTAACAATGATCAATTGTTTCTAGTCTCACAACCCCCATCTCCTTCCACGCCGCTGGGAAGCAAACCGTATAACTAACAAATGAACGCACCTACGGCTACGGCTGATTTTTACAGAAATAAATGAATTATTTTGATGGCCGGCAGTGCGACATGTCTCATTGTTTCCCTAAAACTATATGTTTATTACTTACTAAGTCCATAGAATAAAAACTGGACTATCATGCAATTCTGTATAAAAGTTTATAAAACTACATCATTTTAAAACTTTTGAATAAAACTACGTTTGGAAGTCCCGTGAAGCAACCACATATTCAAATGAGTTGCATACAATTTATTCCATTAATATTAAGTATAACAAATGGGACAGTGTGGGAATAGTTTCAAACTTAAAAAATTTTTTGAAAGTTCTATCTTTTCGTCTCGCTTCCACCTGAAGTGGTATTCTGGCGGTTTCTATTAATTTATGGTACGATACCAAAATTTGAATTAGTACCACCCTCGGTGCTTCAGGTGTATATTTTTTTATTTTTTCATGGTATTTTTTGTTTTTAGCTTTTATGTTTTTGTTTTTCAATTTGGGCACACCAAGGGCTCCGCCTAGTGCTGCCGAATACAATCTGACAATCTGTAATTAAATCCAGCCCAAGAGTGTTTTGCTTGTGTTGATTAATTAAAGCCGCTCCGTCGGTGATTTATGGGACAGAGCGGCCGCACGGGTGGGCGGCAACATCCATTCCATCGAGAAAGTAAGGGACAATTCCTAGATCTTCAGCGCAGATACGAAACGTGTTCTCCGTTCAAATTTTGTTCGGCTTGTCCTTAGCACTTGGTGGCGGCGACCACAGAGCCAACTAGTTGCAGGGCCACCACCCTTCCCACCCGACAGCTGCTGGGACGTGTTTCTGTTGATGCACCGATAGCAGCTATTATAATTGAAAATTGATTCAACGTGGGTCCTCAGCGGCACCTAAATCGAAGCCACCGGGACTTACCTTTTATGCTTTTGTTTACCTTGTGGCTTTTGGTAGCACACGTCGTGGGGATGTGCGCCCCAAAATGGGAAGTTAGACGGGCAGCATACCCTGGGAGTTACCATAATTTTGCCGGCTCGATTTTGGCCATTCTAGCAAAAGTAGATGGGGCTTAAATTAAGTGACAAAGACTTGTGCAGGTCGTCAGTTGGTCAGGGAGGAAATGGGCTAGTTACTTCTTGCGGAACAACCTCACGTGCCGTTCGCATGGGGCAGCTCCTGGGCCGGCCCCGAAAAGGATCCCCCGCAGCAGAGTCATTCTCGCGTGTCTCAGAATGATTACGAGCGGGGCAGAGTTTCTAGTTTCACTTCATCACTTGAGCATAATGAGATTTCATGACTATGACAAGATCGGCTGGGAGATAGCAGCTGGTCTACTATTAATTAAGGTCGGGGATTTATGCAACATGCGTTTGGCGCCACTCGGGTTAAGAAGGTCTCTCTGAAACAGAGGCAATGGTTTTTTATTTTATTTTTTTCACCAGCCCCTGTAATCGCAGTTAAAATGTCAATTAAACGCGCTTCGAGCATGCCCGCGAAGCAATTTGGGTTCCTTCAATTACCCCCATGCCATTACCGGGAATGCTTTAATTACTCAATCAGTCCCTGGGGAGGTAGTGGATAAAAAGCTTCTCCGCAAAAACTGCAGCAAAAACAAATTTTGCGAATTAAACCAGGGAGCTACCGCTCTCCGCGGCGAAATAAAAGCGGGCAAAAAGCGAATAGACGCAAATTGGAGAGTTTTTTGATTAAAATTAAAATCGCCAGCACACGCAACCGCCCCGAAGATGTATTGTAAAATTAAATTGAAAACTGTAAAAAGGAGGAAGCTAATTTATGGCAGCACTGTGCAATGCAGCAGTGCGCCCAAGTGATATCGACTTTCATGCAATTTTCCCAAAAGTCAATTTTACACGACACTGTAAAATTTTATTTTACCAATTTACCCGGATACCGGGTTCTGCACCGTCACTAAAGTGCAGCAAAACAAGCGCGGAAAACTCTAATTAAGAAAAATTGTTAATTTTCCGCGTGACGTATTTGCATGCGTTTTGCGGAATTAGTACGGGTGCGAATGGCTGAGTGTGGGTGAAACTTGCATGGTGTGTGTGTGTGTGTGTGAGGTCTATTGTTGTGCTTGGTAGAAAGAATTACGAGCACAAGTTTGTTTTCGAACTAGAGTTATCAACTTTTATTATGAATTATGACATGAAACCGCAGAAAACTAAAAAAATAAATTAAAATTTGCTTATAGTCCTTAATTGGGTTTAAAGCTATTATTCTTTTAAAGAAACAATTCTCCATCATATACATTCAAAAAACAAAAAACAAAATTGTTGAATTTACTGTCTTTTAACTATTTTTCATATCTAAAGAAGGACTCAATTGAAAAAAAAATTAGTAAATTGATAGTTGGCTGAACTACGATTTGTAGTAGAATTAATTCTAATCTTGCTTTCTTGTTCGCGCACTCGGAAACTAACCCCATTTAGCGCTTTCTGGGTGTCTTATTTTTATCTTGAACCAAGGCTTTCATGTGGGAATCGAACCCACAACCCCGGAGGCGGAATGGCATACTTTCAGCCAAACTACTCAGTCAACTATCCCACCCGAGGACCTTCGAATTTTTTATGAACAAACATCACATATATGTAGATAGCATGGTATTATTTCATCAACTCTGAATAATAGTAAAAGAATAAAAAGTATTTGTTTTTGTGACTACGTTTGAATAGTTGGAGGTATCACTAAAAACGTTAGTAACATATGCTATTTATTATTTTACTTTTGTCCATAGTAAAGCAAACTATTCTTATATGTTGAAATGTTTGTTTTCATTTTATAATATAGTATAGTAATAGCAGTATTAAAATAACAATAATATATTATTATTACTGATTTGAATTAATTACTGCATTCAAACATATTTGCTCGAAATTCTTTGTACTGTTTAAATGGGAAAAATGAATGATAACTTAGCCTTTAAGTCAACATTTTTTCTTGAGTGTCTAAGATGTGTATATGAAAGTAATGTTTGCTAGAAAAAGAAAAGTAGCTTTTCGAGTATAAGGACTAGTTTTAAACCATAGCTAGAAGAGTAGGAAAAAGAAGTTTTTAAAGAGATTTTTAGATTTATTATGATTCTAGTTGGTTGGCAATGATCTGGACAATTATTGGCATTTTGCTGAGTAACTCTAATGGATAACGACGTCGTATTCTTGCCCTTCTTACTAGTTGTATTTAGGCTAAACAACGAATTGTGATAAAAGAGACATCGAATCATTGCAATTTAAAAGCAATAAATAAAGCAAAAGCAATATAGAGTCGAAATCGATCCCTCAGTGTCATATTATTAATTGTACATCGTACCTACATTTTAAGTTCTTTGAACGATTAATCTTGTAACCATGTACCATACTGTGTGTGTTCGACCGTCTGATAAGACACCATGTAATATTTTGTAATATTAGGCGATGTAAGGCAAATGTTGAGTAATGTAACCAAATGGAAAGGAAATTTGCTGAATATGGATAAATTCGCTATGGATATGGCGGTTAGAGAAAAGATTTTGTGTTACAAAACCCCAAGTGCAACGAAAAATTACGAAAGCAATTCAAAATAAGAAGCAATTGTTAAATTCCATAATTTTTGCTCAACAAAATGGTAGTCAATAAAGCTCCAGTGCAAATTCGCCGAGTATCAAAAGCAATAAAAAGTAGCGATTAAGGCCTTCGGTGATCAATTTGTAAAGTATTTTTGTGTAAATTAGCTGAACTACCCAAGAGCTAGCCCTAAGGACTATTCTAAGATAATATTCAAAATTGTGATCACGAAGTTTTCGTACATTGTAAGGTAAAGCAATATTTGTAGATGAAGGTGTGCGGCCACAGTCATACACGCAGCCATTCAGCAACACAATTGCAATGCAGATTTATCGTAGAGGCAGTAGCAAGTAGACGCAGACTTGATTCACATGTAAGCACGCGAGCATTTTTAGACCGTAGTGTAATTTTGTCCTAATTTGTGTATTATACGTAATCTTAGCCTTTTATTTCTGAATAATTTCGGAAGGTGTTGTCCTAGCCTCACTTGGTCCACACGGTGCCGGGTAGAGAGGCAAAGAGCTGTCGAGATTCGAAAAAAGTGACTGAGGAAGAAAACGCGCAAAATGTTTTGGAAGTTTTCATTAGAAATAATTTAAGAAGAGCAATAAATATTGAAGCAACGAATTCATTCAGAATGAATATTACGAATATTACCAAGAAGCATGCAAACGCAATTTAACGTGTTGTTACTGTTAATTTTATCCCTTACAACGATAAGAATGTTAATTAGCGCTCGTTTTATTGAGGTGCAGTAAACATTTAGCAATTTTCCAAAGCAATACCTTAACCTATTTATGTAAGTATTTATATTAACTATACAAAACCAGTGAAACATTATTATGAAATATATTGTAATATATGAGATGGAAATATATATGAATACTTTAAATATAAATACATTGTAGTTTCACTCCACCATCCCTAATCCTTTTCTCTATTTGAACTCTCTTGATGATTTGATTTGACCAAAAATGTTTCTTTCTACGTCAACAAAATGGGATTTTTTTTAATTACAGCAATCTAACTAAGGTAAGACCAAAAACATAAACAAAGATATTTAGTTTTTAATATCGTCAAATTCAAATTTAAGAAACAACTTGCTTTGCCTTAGCCTTAAAGGTTGATGAACAATAATTCAATACGAGCAGACAATCACGCATTCGTATTATGAATCAGTTTGGAGCCTGCCTGTATGATGGTATTGTTTTTTTTTTGGATATTGAATCATAGCTAAAGAGATATAGAGCTGAAGTTGAAAGACATGTACTATTCAAGTTAAAGTATTAAACAAATTTAAATTAATACATACAGACCAATTCATAAAAAGAATTTTTATATGCTTCAGACCAAAGTACCACCACCAATGGGATGAAATGATTTAATTAAATAAATACACATAGGCTGGTTGCCTAAATAAGTATATTTGCAGATATATCAACATCCTGCGAATTTATTGTATACAAAGTGAGTTATTTAGGAACATTTTTGGGAAAAAATAAAATTATGTTCAATTAATATTGGCATGAAAATGGTAAATTGCATTACAAACACAAATAATCATCTGTAATCCGATTAACGATAGAACCACAATGAAAAAGTATTTTAAAAAATTATAGAGAATAAAATTTTAATGGAGTTTGATTGTTACATTAATCTGTCAATTATATTTATTAGTGACTTTTCAAACGTGAACATTTTCGCGTACAAATTTTGCGAGCTGTGCAATACAAACAAACGGAGATAGTTTGACCTATAAAACGATAATACGCTCTTTCTTTCTAGAAAATGAAGCTCAATATATGTGGTTGGAATTTCTGATCATAAAAAAGATCACAGATGCGAAATATTTACTATAGCCCAACAATCAGAAAAACAACATTTTTTTCCAATTTCCGAGTATAAACGAAATTTTCGGAAGGAACGAACCGAATTATCTAATAAGTGTATCTCGAAAACATAAAAGTGTATACATAATTAATTGATAACCTTATAATTAGTATGGCAAAGAGTGCCTGTAATTAATAATTTTCAATAAAATAGGATTATTTATATTAAGAGGCTTTTAATTAACTGCAAGCGTATTTTTAAGTGCTTTTCCGATTTAAGATCCGTAATTAATATTTTTTCCCATTAATTGATTGAACTGGAATTGTCTATCCATGTATAAAATCGATGACAATACAAGTTTTCTTTTTAAATTTTAAATTTCACGAATTGAAACCTTGGTATGGTATGTATGCATTAAAATATTTGAACGTAAAAATTACAAGTATTTTTTTAAAATATTGCTATTAAAGATTTATAATCGAAGAGAGGAAAACAAATGGAAGAAAAATAAATAGTTTAACCTCGTTATAAGGAACTGCTGGTGTCATATAATTCAATCTACCGAAACGATGGTACTTACAGACTCAGCATACATGAGTATATTATTATACTATGAAGATGAGTTAAGTGTTTTTAAACTAAAAGTAGTAAAAGTAATAATGGTTATATGTAGTTTATGGATAATAAGTAGTATTAATGAAATAAACAATTTACATATAGAAAGGTGGCAATTACGGAATAAAAGAAGTCCTCATCGTCTTTCAGAAAAAGAGTGAGTTACTATTAGACTTACATTTATTTAGCTCAAAATAACCTAAGGTGGAAAATTTGCTTCGGCAATAAATAAATTAATAAAATCCCAATTTTATTGAACAAATGAACACTAGTATCTAACTACTGAAATTAATTCGTTTTAACTGTAAATCATGCTATATACTTCAATAGTAAATACATAATTTTCAATATACATATGTATGAAATGACATTTCGAGATCTGATCCCTTGAAGGCTACCATCAATATAAAGCGCACATTTATTTGAAAACGTCATTTCGTGAACGTTCATTTCGGGAACATTCCCGGACATGATGACACGTTCCTAAGATGACTGTTTTGTGGTGAACTTGTGCTTCAGAACTTTATTGTAGGTAATATTTTACTGCAAGTTTTTTTTATTTCATAGTACCTACTAACTTATAAACTTACACAATTTATAAAGAAACAAAAGAATATTATTCTTCTTACATATACATACATACCATACAATTGAGTTGTTAAAAAAGTTCTCGAAATGAATTTTTTTCTCTAGGCGTCGTCTCTCTTTAAAAACACATGAAATAATATATTAATTTAGTTCAAACGAAAGTTTAGTGATGATTTAATTTAACTTTCATAATTATATGTAGTTTTTAAGAATTTGGCGATCTTGAGCCATAAAAGTATATTTTTACCTGTAGGTACGTATTTCAGATTTAGATTAAGATTTAGAGTTTTTCGAGACCTATTCCAACATATAGATAATGGAAAGCATTAATTTTAAAATCAGTATTAGGACAGAAGCTTTCCTAACGGAATTAAACTTCTAGACCCTTTTGCCTATTCTTCCAATAACTCCTTTTGAGTTTTGTGAATCGTCTTGTTTTCTGTAAGAAAACATTTTTAAATTACATGCATGACTATTGCCTATTTTATTGGTATAACTAACATTTTACATACTAATTTTGATTGAATAATTAATAGAATGCAATTTAGGTCGTTTCAAATTCGTTTTTCTGGAAACTGGGCGATTCAAATTACATGACATCATTCCAGTCGTTCCTTCAGTTCTTTCGAGTTCGTTATAATGAGGTTTTACTGTATCTACTTAGTTAATTAGTTACTGGCCAAAATGTAATCCTTTTAATATGGCTCGGTGCAGACACCAATGCCACATGCCACAAATGGACTTAAATGAATGTCCAAGTGTCCGTCTCCTCGTTAACAAGACCGCCATTGTTATCCGAATTTTAATACCCATTATAAATAGTTCCGTCCTCAAAAAAACATGGTGTTTATACAATTTTCCGGTTGGCCTTTGGGGCACAAAGTGACAACAGCTAGAGGAGCTCGACGGAGTCGACGGAGGGTGCATTGGTGTCAAGGGTACCCCTAATGGGGACTCACCTGGATCAAATATTTACTCAAAATTGTTGTGCACCTTTCGGCCGGGTGCAACAGCTTTTCGGAATGGCTTCGCAGCGACCGTCCACGGACCGCCTCTGATTATACGTCCGAGCTGAAAACCAATTATGTCTATGCACCAGCGAGCCGGGGGCCAGAAAGTTGTGTTACACATGTTTTCAGCCCCACAAAGTCGTTAGCGTCGACATAAAATCCCCAAATGGCTGCAGTGTGTGTGCTCGGGGGCTAGGACAGCCCGGGAATCATCCCTTCCGCCAAAGTCCACATAAGCAGACTTTAGGCGGATGGGGCATAACTTGGTCCCCGTCAAACATAACTTAAGCATGTTATCCTCGGGAAAAATTCCCCCGCACAGAGCGCCCTCGCCATGTGACATTTTGGGGCGTCTGAACGGAGCTGCAAGATCCCTGTTTTTGCCACTCCAGCGCTTTGTGCCCGGCCGCCGGGGCGCACCGAATGTAGAATGGAACTGCATTGCGGGGGGCTGGCGGGGGACTGATGGCGGCGGGCGGCTCTGGGGCCTCCAGCAGGCCGGGCGGGCCGGGCTTCCTGGAGCGCCTACGGCGTTTGGCGGCTCTGTGTACGCTCAACTCAAACAATAATCTTCGACAAGCGAATTCAACAAGCAAACACACTTCTATTTATGTAAGGAATTTGGAAAATGTTTGCGCTTGTGTGTGTGTCGGTCGTATTTGTTTGGCAAATTGGAAAATGTGTAAGAGTGCTCTGCCGTCGCCGCGGAGGCCCCGGCCACCCTTGTCTGGGAAATTAGCCGGCTGTGCCGGGCCGAGCGGGTCGGGGCGACTGCTGCGATCCGTCTTCAAATTCTCATTAAACATACATACATCTCCAAGGCGCTCCCCCGCAGACGAGCTTACCGCCCCCCCCGAGCCCGGGGCATCCCGGTGACAAATATAAATCCGCTTCGTTATCGGGGGCGCTCATTGAACGCTTCTTTTACGGCTGATTTATCTCACCGGAGGAGTGAGATGAGGTCGCGATGGAGCCCCCGTGCAAGTCTAAATCTAGCGCCTTTTATCTACTGTGCTTTTTCAAATTTGCTTCCAACTTCTGATGTATCCTACATACATACATAAACACATACATACATAAATATTTACATACATACATACATACATACATACACATAAAGGTTGTGCACTGCAAAAAACCTTTATTAAAACAACTAATTTTCAACAAATTTCCGTATTGATTTTGATCTAACATGATTTCTAGCATTGACCAGAAAACTCTAGATAAAATAACTAATTACAGGTAAATTTATTAATCAATATTTCTTCTTTTAACCAAATTCATATACATATTTGTAAGAATGCAGTATTGTTAATTCGACAGGATCTTTAAAATTGAAAAATCTAGCTATCGTCTCATCTTGGTCATTTTTGTTCTTTAAATCTTTGGTTTATCTTGCCCACGAAATAAGAGATATGAGTATAATTAAAATAAATCAAATTACGAAACTAGAAAATAGCCTGAATTCTAAGAAAAAAAAGTTTATTATACAAAAAGGCTCATAAATAAATAAATTACTAATCAAATAACATTGATCTAACAATACTATATATTTCTTGTTGTGACATCACTATTTACCAATTTACCATTTTTCAGTTAAGAATAACAATGAAAATAATTATATCTATAATTAGAAGACTACTAACTTTTCTTGTTATTAAAACAGAAGCGCATTGTGGTTTCCAGAATTTATTATATACTTATAATTTTAGAAAAATTTCAACTCAAATTTAAAACATAAGGACTAAAGGTTGGACAAACTTTCAGGTTATAAATATTTTTTACTAGTCAAGTTAATTATTCAACACTTGTGTTTGATTCTACAATATACAAATTATTTTGACGCGATACTGTTTACAATAAAATAAATATCTTCAAATTAAACAGGAATCAAGAAACTAAGGAATAAATAACAGCGACTTAAAATTGTTTTTGGGGCGGTTTCATTAAAATAGATGTCTTAAAAGTAAAAAATTGCGAATACATGCATCCATTTAGATGAAGCCTTTTCTTAGTTCTTCTAAAAGAGTTGTCATTTATTAATGAAATGTTCATAGACAGAAATAAGTTTAAATTAATACGGAATCAAAGCAACTTATATTTTAAAGGAATTGATTTCCCTTTAGATAAAAGGAAAATAAGCTTTAGTTATATAAATTATATTTCAAAGCTTAGCAAACATGTCTTAAATATTTTATGAAATTTTATTTATTAGTTTTAGGTGCAATCTTTTAATAAAAAGACTTATACTTCTTAAAAAATCGAATTAGGTATTATAATATGATATACTATTTTATAATCTCCAAACATTTTCCTTTAGGTTAATGAAAATTAGAGTATTTTGAAGCCTAAAGAAATATTTTCTTTGAACTTAAAATTAAAAATTGTCTCAGTGTACTATAATGCTGATTACCTCTTTAAACTCACAAAGCCTGCTACAATGTTGACTATACATATCTGAATCGAATAAAGTAGTTGACGAAAAAGTTAATAGAGGAAACCAAGACCCCACAGGGTGTGTTCGTAGGTCGAGCAACTCATTGAAACACTCGGAGTCCATTCTAAGGAAGTTCCTAAAATCTTCCGGTTTGAAGGTACTCAAGACATTCATAGTGAATTCTTTGCCTCGCAACAACAAAACAATTTTCTCCCTGTATCTATAATACCTTTACGTATCTTCTTTTTTCGTTTGGTATATAGTATCTATATGTAGTACACAGTATAACTAAATTAACGCCTAATGTTTCTGTTTATAAAGAAAAGGCGCCGCTTTACATACCTTCGTATAAACACCAGGGCGGTCACTAACTAACTAAGATTAGCACCGAAATCGGGGCCAAAATTAGGACGGCAGTAAATATAGCCTTTTTCTCACCTAACAACAGTCCTACAGATTGCGATTGAAATTACGTCAGTAGTCGCTATAGTATTTTACTTTTGCAGTTGAAATTTCTTAAGAGTTAAATTACTTAGTGTTACTGCATAATTGTGAGCTTTTTCGTAGTAGGGGTAGCTGTGACGTCAGCAAAATGTTTGTCTCAATTCAAGTAACGAGTAAAGGAAGAAAATCTTAGACAAATTATAATTCCCGCAATTAAGGGAACACACCTTTTCCTGAAAATGAATGAAAAAATATATATTTTGAAAAACGCTTTATGTTAGAACTTCTGTAGTCTCTTAGCAGTAAATTTAAAATTATAGAAAAAAACTCTTGTTAAGCAAAAGTGCCCTTTTAAATTGACAGAGTTGTAATTTAAGGTTGGCTTCCTATTGAAACTGGGTCCTAATTGGAAGGCAATTTTCTCTAGTGGGTGGGGATCGAAGTTGCAACTCTTTTAATCCGGTTAAGTTTTTCCTCTTAGCGCCCTCCTTGCAGCTTCGTACACACGTCGGTCCTGGAAGGGCGGCGCAACCGACGAGCGAGCGCAAGTGGGACTCCTGGCGTGGTTCTCACCTGCCACAGTTTATCGGTGGCAATCAGGACGACCGGCGCTGCAGCGAAATTAAACATGCAGCGCTCGGAATGTTTCCGAATGAACGAACTGAAAGGCGAAATTAGGCTCTTCCTGCGATTACTACGTGTGGTGCGGCGCGGCCCGTTCGCGGGACTTCGATTGCGCCCCGCGCAACAAAGGCCCGCCCCATTTGGCTCCGTCAAACTGCAAAGTTCGCATCCATTTTGCCGCGGTGGCACAAAAAATTGTTTAATTGGCACTAAACAATTTTTCAGGAGCCCCGAGCACATCCACGCCAATCTGCATTCTGGAAAGGTGCGCGGAGCGAATCTATGGGGCCGGCGGCGGGCGGCGGTCCTCACGCGGCGCGCGGCCCGCGAATTAATGCCGCCGTGCTGCGAGGGGCCGCAGCAGCGCAATACTTGCGCTCATTAAACTTTCATGGACGGTTCGACTGCAATAATTCTGCAGTGCGGGGGGCACTCATAAGCGATGTCGTCATCCTCCGGCGGCGCTTTTGTTACAATTCCTGTTTATATACGAGCCGTAAAAATCCACATCAAAAAGTTATGCACGTCCTTCCCACCCTTTTAGTTTGTTTTTCGGCATCCACTAATAACGGCGGAATGACCGAAACCGGGCCTTCCCCCGCTGGGGCCCCCCGTCCACGTGGAGCTACAGACGCATTTGGCGGACCCGAGTAATTACAAGCCGTGCGTGTCCCTCCGGCCGTTCACACATCAGCGTTAATTACACGGGAACAAAGCGGTCAGAAGAAGATTGCTCGAAGGCACTTTACGGCCGGGCGGGGGCGGCCCGGCGGACGCGCTCCCAAGGAGGAAAAAAGACATCACGCGGGTGGCGATCCCGGCGAAACAATACTGCGGTAAATAGTTGTAATAATCGTAAAAAGCACATGAAGAGCCTGACAAATGGATTCATGCGTTATTAATGAGCCCATCAAGGATATGTAGGGGGCGGCCCACCTCTTTGGCAGCCGCAATTCGCCGGGGCCCGACCCGTCTCCGCTGAGATAAATCAGCCGTAAAAGAAGCGCTCAATGAGCGCCCCCGATAACGAAGCGGATTTATATTTGTCACCGGGATGCCCTCGGTGTGGGGGTGCCCGGGAAGATTGCTGCGGGAGGCCTTCGAGATCTATGTTTAATGAGAATTTGAAGACGAACCGCCGCTGCCGCTCCGCCCCGCTCCGGTCGACAGAGCTAAT
The DNA here is from genome assembly GCA_963920795.1 of Eutolmus rufibarbis. Taxonomy (NCBI): domain Eukaryota; kingdom Metazoa; phylum Arthropoda; class Insecta; order Diptera; family Asilidae; genus Eutolmus; species Eutolmus rufibarbis. The sequence goes on along the minus strand of OY987204.1, from coordinate 42,328,256 downwards.
TTCATAGATATGATCAGCGCCGTGAAAAATAAGCACATCGAGTCGGAAACAAAAGGCAGGTATCAATAAAGCCTTAATTTGGTCCTAAGATAAAAATTATCATATATACTAGTTGAGTAACCCGGTTTTACCCGGGTACTATACATACATATGTACATATTACTACATTTAGTTAAAGATATCTAAAATGCTCAAATTAAACATTTCGTCAAGTCTGAACTTTTAAATTTGTTGTTGCCATATTGAATCCGCCATTTCGAGTTCTCAATTTTTGATAGTATATTCGAAATTAGTAGCTTCAAAATATCTCTAGTACTAATTTTAACTTATATTCATTAAATTTTTGGTCACCATATTGTTTACATCATCTTGTCATTTAAATCAGTTCAGTAGTTTTCACGTGATGTGTACATAGCCCAACAGAAAGAAAATTTGTTTAATAATTGCTGCTTTGGCGACTACCATTTAAAAAAATAATTTCATTTACATAGACACGGCAGTTTTATTATGTATATGTTCAGATTAGCTGCCTTTTTTTATTATTTAATACTGTTCTTCACTACGAAAAAATTTTATTTACAGAAGAAATGTAATTTTCATATAAAGCGGTCATTTGCGCGATAGCTGTAAAAAAGTAAAAACTGGGGGTATCAAATCATTGAAAGACACAATGAATGAACTAATGAACTCGGAATGAACACATGTTCTGTTTACTAATTTCGAATTTTTAGACGGTTACAATTTATAGATTTGAAATCGTTACGTTAAATGCTACAAGTGATACAAATGTTATTAAGTTAAATTTAGCTAATGTCGGTTATTCTCACTGCCATCGATAAACTAAAGTAGAAGAGAACTACATCAGGAGCCCCACTTGTGTTCGTTGGCTTTTCGTCTGGATTTTTCAAAATCGACATATGAAGCTGGAAAGAAGGGCGTTAAGTGGAAGAATTTAACCGGATTAAAAGAGTTGCAACTTCGATCCCCGCCCAGTCGGGCAAATTGGCTTCCAATTAGGAGCGGTGCTGCAAACCTGCTCGGGTTCTCACCTGAATTATTCACTCAACTGCACTCATGAGATGCAGGCACCTCCTCCTGGGAACCTTTCGGCCCAATTGATTGAATGAAGCACCATCAAAGTGCAGGAGGGCTACCGGGCCCTCAGCTCCTCGAAGAGCCCCGCTCGGGGTGTGGGTGTGCGTGGAGTAAATTGTGAAACAATGTTCTACACGCTCCGCCGACCAGTGGCAACGAGCAAGTGATTTATGTCTCATTATTACATTTTTGGATCCTTATTTGGAAGGATATGTGCGGTGGCTCCGCAGAGCGTTGTCCCGGCCCTGCTCCGCCGGATCGCCGGACGATGGAGTGCCGCTGGTCGTCCTTCTGCCTAAATATTTGGGGCCCCGTCGCTGGTGCTGGTGCTGGTGCTGCTGCCTCCGCCGGGCTCCTCTGCTGTTTTTGTTCATTGCGGGCACAAGACATGCCCATGGATTTTATTATTGATTTATGGCGTCCGTTTTTGTTGCTGCTATTGTTGAAAACCGTAAAGTACATTCCAACATAGAAAATTGTTTACATGAGCACTAAATTTGACTTTTAAATTTTGTGCCGGATCTTGTTACGTGCTGGAAATGCGGGGGATGATATGTGCCCACATCGGACTTAAAGCTATCAACTTCAACCCCGAGCCCGAATTTAGGGGGCACGCGAGGGGCTCCAGCAAAATGAATTTGATCTAATTGCCCTCATGTGGGCCTGTCTAGCCAAAATATGCGATTTTTGGATTAGAGCCGTCGGTTTTATACGTCGAAGCCTTGTTCGCACAAAAGGCTTTTGCCACGCTTCATCGCGCTTTATTTCTAATTTGGTGCTTGCTAGTTAAGCGTTTTTACAACCGCTGAACATTTTCAATTTTCAATTGTCATTATGAAACGCTCGGAAAAAGTTGGAAGATTCATCATAGTGGTTAGTATAAGTATCGATTTTAATACGAGTATTAAACATAAAATGTCGCAAGGCCTTGTTAATAAATAGCCCCAGGAAAGATGACATATACATAGTTATGCAAGTGTATATTTTTCCTAAGATCGTATTTTATAAACAGCTAACACCCAGCCCGAAGCATAATACATTTACATTAACAGTGGTAATCTCTAGAAGTCACTGTTGACCAAATGAGAAATTTCAATTAGAACTATCAATTTTCGATTTGTTTTAATACTGTCAAACCAAAACCCTTACTAAATCTAGAACACTGTGATCTGTGAAACCTTAAGTCAAGTTCAAAGATTTATGTGAAACCGGCCCTAATAGAATTAACTGTTATTAAAGCTCTTCAAACTATAGCCAGAAAACTTTAATCATGTCTTAAGAATAGAATCATTTTCTTCACAACGTAAAGGTTACTTTGAGTAAGTATAATAAAAAAGTTGTGTCGTGGTGCACCAGTTTTCCAAACTAAAAGAGTTATAGGTTGTGCAATTTGAATTCGGTGCAAAATTTGTTGTGGCAATGTAAGAGCATACCTAGGGGTAAAATAACGAATATTGTTCAGGAATATTTTTTTTTGAGAAACTATTCGAATAATCGGATTGTGAATTTTGTAGTTGGATATATAAATTTAGAGAAACTTTTCCCATTTTTGTGTTTAGAAAAAGTCAAACATTGGCACGGCGTGCCAAAAACACCGCTTCAGGCGCGTACGTAACCTAATTTCTCATTTTCAATTAAAACGTTCTAAAAGTGTGTCAAAATGGAGTTAGAAGTTCGTGATTTTTATCAAAATGGTATAAGTTTCAACAGTTTCGAATAACCGAGCCCGTTTTCGTTGAAAATGGAATAATTTTTATGCAAATCTTTAAGATGTCGTTACATTTTTGAATTCTTGTGCTTTTATAGTAATACTGTTTGTACCTAATGAGGCAACAGTACAGTCGACTCTCTCTTCTTTTTATAACAATTTGAATTTCATAACAAAAATGCTCAATTTCGATGCTTTCAGGTATACATGACTCCTCAAATGCAATCAAAACGTAACAATTGCATCAGACGCAAACAAAACGACAGAATTGCATTATTTTAATTTAAAGATCTTCCGTTTTATTAGAGATAGGAATCTGGATTTAACATATGTCAAATATAGTTACAAACACTACATATATGGAGAAAAAAAAAAACCAAGTTGAAAGTCGATTGTAAATATGTCATTCAGTCTTTTGTTCCTTCTGTAAAAATATATTTTATATAATTAGATCGTTTTGTTCGCCGGCTCCATATATTATATTGTGCATATGCATGTACATAATCTCATACTATGTATCCTACATGTCCCCTCAAAATATTAATCCTACATACAAGATAAATATAGTCTTGACAAAAACGCTAAAGTCATCGAGAGCGTTTGCCATATATTACATAGGTATATTTGTCAAAATATTATAACTTAAGATTCAGGTGATAGTCATACATTATTAACAAATATTTAATTTTCAAAAATTCTTGTATATACCTTTAGTAGAGGATGTCAAATTAATAGATACATTTTAATATAGGTATTATAATTTTTTAAGTTCATTAACATTTCCCAGGACTTAAGCAAGCCTGTTTTGGGGCCGAAGATTTAATTTATTTTTCGCATATGCTACCTCACATGGTTCTTCACAGACTAGGGATAAGGTTTCTGTAATTCTTTGAAAAGTAAATAGGGTAGACTTCGTTAGGTGTATTTAAGGATAGTATTGTATGAAACCACTGCATATCTCACTGTGTAGAATTTGCAAAACTCATTTGCATTATTCATTAGTGAGCGTTTTTTAACTGTCATAAAAATTATCCACCTGTATATCAGATTACCGTACATGGTCATTAAAGTCCCTTAATGAAAACTGCAAAAATAACGGACTCACAATATGTAGCGCTATGACAAATGCTACATTGAAACTTTTTGTTTGGATAATGCCGTTGTAATAGCCGTATTTTCGCCATAACAGTAATTTAACCTAATCTACTGTCAACGCTTCGCCCTCGGTGCTCGGAGGTTTGTTTATTAAAAAAATGTCTTCATTATTCCCGCCTTAACCGAAAGAGATTTCATTACGGCGAAAACAGTGGCTATAACTGCGAACAATGTCCTGTTTAGGTGGAACAATGCTACAAGTTTTATATCGTAAGTTTTATGGTCCCTGTAAGTCGTAAAAGTCCTCATCTCCCGCGCGGGTAGGAAATAATTAAGGACATGTCTCCCACATTATGCAAATCACCTGACAGCCTCATAACTCTGGCGAAACGTGCCACCTTAAGGTAAGAGCGGGACCGAGACCTGTCGTCTCTGGCCGGACCCGGACCCGGCGGAGCGGGAGGGGGGCTAACAACTTGTCACACATCGCACTAAACAACCAATAGAAGAGCTCATTACCGCAATCTGCGATATCAATCGCAGCGTTTCAAGGATTTCATTGCCGACGTGTGTCCACTGCCGGGCGGCCGCCCGATGGGTCGCATATTCCTCAGGTAATTTACCTGAGATCTGTGATTATCACGATTTCGTGTTTTGCTACCTTTTTCATATGTAGATACACCTTGAGGTCGTGCACGATTCATTTCGGACAACATGTTGATGGCCAGTCACGTCAGGTGAGTCCGACTTAATAGTCTTGGTGGGCGGGGGCGGGGGCGGGGGCGGGGGCGGAGGACAGAGGCCGGCACGCACATCGCCGTGTCCTGGAAGCAACACGGTCTGAGCGGGCTCCTCGTCTGCCGCAGAGGTGTTCCCTGGAACACATCGCACCTTCCTGTCTCCACGTGTGTCTGTCGGGGCTTTGCAGCTCCTGCTTAGGGCTCTAATTTATGGCCAAACATCGCGGGTGGCGAGTGTGTAATTATGCTCGGACGCGCGACGGGGGCGGCCTGTTTGAATTGATTTTTATTAAAATTTCGCTTGGATGGATCCTTGCGGAGGTTAGGTAATTTGACATGTCCAGCCTGGCTGATGGCATGGCATAAATCACCTCAAGTGTGATAGAATCACAGAAAAATTGATTCACTTTGTCGTGTGCGTTTTCCACTAGCGGACCTCCTGCTTTTGATGGATGGCCGAGGGAATTACGCACTTTAACACGTCATGTCAGTAAGGCGGTTTGTTTTGTTAATGGGCCGGCAGGAAGCGATGCTATAATTTCACTGGCACGTGCAATTACATAAAAAAATTAATAGGGACGCAACCATCACCCTCTTCTGTAACATGCAATCATGTCGCAAAAAGGCGTTGAACTGTTGCGTTTCTCTTCCACCACTGGTACTGGTAAAATTAAAATTAAAGACCTAAAGAATAACTCAATTTGAAATACGTACTCTGAACTGAGCAAGCAGGGACCAAATTTATCTTACTCTCTCTCTAAAAATTTTTATATTTATATATCTTTTCCCGATATACCTACAGGACCAAAACCGAATCTCTTCACCACTCAAACGATTTATCATCATCATTATCATGAGCCGTCTATACGGACAAACTTTAAATCCTACATAAAACTTAAGATGGGTACAAATAATATGAAAGTCAACAAATACTTAACTCAATATACTTTTTGTAAAAACATTTAAATATGTGTTAATTGATTTTTATGTCAACCATTTTAGAACAAATATTTTTCATTTTATATAAAATTGGTAACTCCGCAAAAATGTTAATGCTTATTTTTGTGAAACTACTGCCACATCGAATCCACTTCTTTGAGTTTTAAAATTTTGGAGCTAGCTAGCTAAAAACTTCCAAGAACTACGTTAAATGGAAATACATACTATAAAATTTAACCAACTACCGCCAACATTTTGGATTTTGAATTCTAAAATTGAGAGACCAAATTTAAAATTAGTAAATATGAGACATGGTATGAAATGAGTTGCTAGAACTAAACACCAAATAAAATCTTGATATATGTATCGTTACTAAAATTGCTTTTTGAAACGTCGCAAAATTGTATCATCTAGACAAAACCAAATCCTGAGGTCACTCGAATTCCTCAAATTATATTTAGTTCGACGTGAATTATTTAATTAGAACCAATAATCGTATAATTATCGTAATAATTTATAAGAAAATTTTGATTGAAGTAGACCATAAGATAAAAAACTTAAAATATGTATTATAGTTTTATCTTAATCCCAATAATTTCACTGAAGATATGGAGGAGCAACTAAAAATTAACGTTAAAACGATTCTATATATGTATACTTTGAACCCCATTTTGATCCCGAAGACTGTAGTTAAGTCCGCTTTAGAAGAGGGTTCGGGAGCTAATCGATGTTTATAAACTCTATTTAGGTCCTCTATGTCTTAACTTCGGACTAAAATATTAGTTCCAATTTAATTCCGGAGATCCTAATTTTGAATTGCCAGGTTTATATTTTTATTATTTTTCCTGCCACAACACACGAACCTATTTATCGAACTTCAATCCCTATATCTATCTTGGCTGCAGTACCAAGTGTAAATTATAAACGAAGGTAAGTTTGTAGGTACCAATATGTATATTCTTCCGAACTATTTCAAGGACCCAAAAGTTCAAATAAGAATTAAAAACTCAATAAGTGTTTCGAGGATTTAAAGTTTCAAAAGTAGAGTTTAATTTTGAACGGCGGACTAAAGAACAAAACAAAAGATTTTGGAATTTATGGGTTCCAAACATCGACCCGGGTGATTACAAATAGGGCTCTGAGAATGACTCGGATAATTTTGTATTTGAGTACTTCAAGTGTGGCTTGGACCAAGTTTCAGTACTTGAAAGAAAAATTATCCGAGAATCCGAGTAAGAGAGTATTTCAGTACTTAGTTAAGAAGTATTCAAATATTTCAGTCTTATGGTTTGTAAACCCTAAAGGGCTCTATAAAAAGTGGTTCAATCGTATTCCGTGTAACATTAAATATTTAAAAAATGTGTAATACACGAAATCAACTTTATTCTTATTGGCTTATATGCCGAAAATTAGTTAACTTGCACTCTGTCTTCTTTATGCAGGACTCAAATACTCGACTTGAATACTCAAATACTGCTTAATTGAGTACCTACTCAAATACTCTCTTACTCGAGTACATGGAAAAATGTTCTCTCAACTACTCGGGGACTTGGTACACAAAACTCCTTTACACAAGCTTGGATTTTTGAATGCGAGTACTCAAATACTCAACTACTCTAAAGTTAATTTAGAGCTATTTATGGTAGTAATATTCCTGATTAAAAACAGTTTTCAATTAGGTTTCCCTAAACAAGAAGAGGAGCCTGAACGTAGTGAGATAAATCTTAGTTTTGAGGTTGACGATCGCTATTAAAAAAATTCAAAATCTTCTGTGAGACAGTTTATACCCAAATTAACTCAAAACATATGAGTTAACATAATTCTGCGCAACCCGAAATTCATGAAAATGATTTTATTAATAATCTTTAATTTGAATAGTGTGAATGAAACATTTCTGCGCAACTCTTTTAACGCAGCAAATTAAATCACCAATTATGTGAAAAGTAAACAATAATAGTAAACAAGGCTAAGCAAACAAGGGGATTATTCATTTAGAGATAATCGGGGGTCAAAATATTCGAGTCTTAACCGAAATGTCCGCTTAAAATCAAAGTGGAGCACCGTAATTGCACCGGAGCCTCGCCGGGCATGAGCCCCACTCTCTTGGACATGCAGTCACATACCGGGCAAAAACGCCCGTAATACCATCGAAACAGTATTTACCGGAATTTACCTGCATTTACGGGGACGTGTCGGGGCGATTAAAGCCTCGACGTGGCGCTGCGCTGCTGAGCGGCAGCGCTCGAATGTGTTGCCTTCAATCACTTCGTACAAAGTCAGCTCCCGGCCATTCTTGGTGTCTTTGTTATCATATTGCATACGTGATGAGCATATTTCCCATATGGTGGTCCACCCACGACCATACAACTGGCCAGGGACAGCATTCCTCCCACCCAGCCGTGTTTTGCTTTTTAAAGTTGCAGCAAACTGCTTGCTGTGGAAGTGTGGAAGCATAGAAAATTTCTTATCCTGGGGCAATTGGGCGGGGGCCGGGTCCGGGATCCATTCAACATGTTGATCAGAAAATGTAAAGGAGTCCTTGTTGCTGGTACGGATGCTGTAGCGCCCCGTTATGCCAGCTCCTATAGCTACCAGCCATGCTGATGTCCTGCTCCCTGAATACGCCGGAACAGCAACAGCTGGATGGCACACTTCAGACCCATTTCAATGAAAATGTTCTACGAGGCAGATGGGACCCAAATAGGAGAGCTCAAGTGCGCGCGGGGCGGGTGCACTAACCCTTCCTGCTGCCTCCGTCCTCGAAGGCTCGGGCGACCGGGCGAAGTGTTGTTGTTCGAGCTAATAACATTCCTTGAGTTGTTTAGTAGCCGCCCATTTCACCATGAATATTATATCGTCTTCTAGATCCTTCAAATTGTGAGGGATGGCGCTGCAGAGGAACATTCTTTCTGGAGTGCCCCACTGAGCGCCGCCGCCTCTGCCTCACCGGTCCTATTCCTCTGCAATCTGCCATAAATTGCAATTAAGAGTATTTTTAGGGGAATCAATTCTTCGCTCTATCCAAGCAGCACTTCCAGATGCACGCCTGGCTGGACCCCAAGCCCTCGCTCCCGGGGAGCTGTATAAATCGTTCCCGGATATATCGGTGCAGATGCACATTTTCTGAATCGTTTCGATTTCACTTAACAGCAGCAATGCTCATTCCTCGGGATGAGCTTCAATTATTCCAGAATATAAAGCGCTTCTGGGCAAGGCGCTGATTTTCAGGCTTAAGCCAGCGAGGGACTCCTTTCCTCTTTTTAAACCACTTTCATTTGAGCCTTTTGAGGGTACACAAGGCGAAAAGAGGAGAAAAGTGTGGGCCGACAATATTGATCATAGATTTATGTTAAATAAATTAAGAATTCCGCACTATGCACAGTATATCTTTTTAGGGTTCCGTAGCAAAACAAGGAACCCTTATAGTTTCGCCATGTTCGATGATCCGTATGCCACAGTAATTTTATTCAGAGACTAATAGGATTATAGCGCTGAAATTTGATTCACGTATAGATAATTATACCCGCTACAAAGATATGTATTAAGATTGCGGGGAAAAAAAAATTTAAGGCTACTTCCCATACCTACACGAAAAGTGTGGATGAAAAAAAAATTATATATATCCCATCTATTGAATGGGGTATCGTTGAAAAGAGAATTTGAAATCATTATGATGCTTCTTAAACCGTTTTTCAAAATTATGCTTCGTTTTTGAAATTTTCAATTCTAAAGTGGCCATTTTCGATTAAGTTTGTGTCGGCCAAGATATCACCTAGAAAAATCTGAAAAATTCTAAAATACTAGCACATAGATTGAAATTACTTTTAAAAATAGCATGACTTACTAGAGTCAAATAGTTTACGAGATGTAGTTATCCTTAACAACTGTTCGAGAAAAACCGCGCGCGTGTTTGCGTGCGTGTGTGTGTGCATGTGCATGCAGAAATATTAATATGAGCATGTGTGCAATGTACATATGTATATATACATTATTATTTTATTTAACATTGTATTATTCGTATTTTATCGTTTGTAGTCAGCTACGGAACCCTACACTAAGCATGGCGGGACATGCTCTTGACCGCTTTTTTTTAACTTTAAAACTAGATCTACGCTAATAGTAGTTATTTTAAACCAGTTTATGTATTTATTTGGGAGGAAATATTAAAAGGCAAAAGGTAACAATTTTTGGCCGAGAAATGACTCTAATTCGTATTTTGTAGGTATATATATTCTATGACGAATCGTCTAATCGAAATCTATAAACCGCCAGGAAAAGTCACTAGCACCACTTTAGTGAGGATCTGGATTAACACCAATGTTATACTTGCGCCAGCATATTCCATTACTACTATTTCTAAAATGTGCAATAACAATTCATTAACATTAATTTTTAAGCGACAGTATTTTATAATACAATTAGTTCAAATTATGTCAATCAAATTAAATAGGTAATTCGCATTCACATAATTTTGATAATATGTAATTACATACATAAGTTCAAAGAAAATGCTTTTATAGTTTCAGATGAAGCTTACATAGGCCGCAACTCTGTCTCTTTTGGGTATTGTAACTTCAAAAGTTTAACGAACTAAGGGAAATCTTTTTATACACACACTAACAAATTTTCTGGTGGAATTATTTTAATTTTGTTCACTAATTTTATCTGAAAATACCACACACACATTGTCAAAAACACAATTTTAATATACCTTTAAAAATATTAATGTTGGTTTTTTATTACCCATAATCCTATTTTATTTATCCGCAATACTTTGTAAAATTTAATTTTAAAGCTTCACTCTTATTATTTTAGATTCTAAGAAATTCATTGGAATCATTATTACAGATGATCATTTTCGTGGCTCAATACTGCGTTAATTTTATTGGATTTTCAGCATTCTCTTAAAAGTAACTTCAGTATCAGTTTTAATACTATAGATAATTTAAGTAAATTTTCTTACTGGTAAGGCAGTAAAGCTCCCCTGATGTTCTAGTTATATTTCTCAGAAAATAATTGTTGTAGAATTCAGTGATTCGCTTCTCACTAGATTTTGAACTGTAAATCTAGAAAACCAACTCTAGTTGAGATTGTCTGCATTCTAGTGAGAAAAAATTTAGAGTACACATATTACAATAACGTTTACTTTGTAATAGATGCAAGATTAAAAAAAAACTAATTTCTAAACCGTTCCACTAGAATATCCTCTTAATCCAATTTAAATGAAAAGATTAAATCAAAATCTTAAACCTTAAAAGGACTCATGACTAGAGTTTTTGCTGTATGTAATTAAAGGCGTGCAGAAACGACAGAGTACAACATTTTGCAAAGACACTCGCCGAAGTTTAAGACGACGGATTAAACTGAAGAAGCTCAAAGGAGGGGGTGAAAGACTCTTTGAAAGGGTTGTTTGTGGATAAAGTGTGTTTGCGAAAATGTCTTCCCGCTCGTCACCACCGCACTGCACAAGAAGCCACCGAGGGCGCCTTGTAGTGTGGTGCAGCAGCGCAGCACCTCAGGGGGCACCCCTCCCCGACTATCTATCAATTATCGAAAGCTTTCAAATCCTCAATCACGCGGTGTTTATTCAGCGCATTACTCGCACTGACATGTTTATATACACGGAGCACTTCTCGACGTCTTCGCCCGACGTCCCGCCCACTCAGTGCAGCACTTGGTGTAGGTGTTGGATGAGCGTCATCCGCACTTAACCTAACTACCTCAATCACATGTCGGGGCGACGTGAAAAAAGGCCGGGGCGGGGGCGGTGTTTATTCGGCTAAAAGGAGACAAGTAGAAATTGGTGTTAAATATCAGAAGAGAAAACAACCGCAGGATTGCCGTCGACAAAATACGGCTGCCGAACAGGAGCAGGAAAGTAAAACTCCTATCATTGGCAGCACCCCCGGGCTGCAGGACTTCCCGGCACTGTTGTGGGAAAGATTAGACATTTCACAGGAGCGGTGACAATGGGTTTCGAGCGGGAGTTCCGCTCCAGGCAAAGAAAACATGATCAACGGGGACGGAGCCACTCTGGGGAACAGCGCCGCTTTCAGGCTCAAATTTGTGTTGACATCTCTCTCAGCGAGTTAAACGTGCGACGGTAAACAAACGACCGGTGCGGCAAAAAATAATCTTCGGGCACTCAGCAATCACTAGAAGAGGCAGAAAATGTTCGGATTGCGGCTAGAAGAAGTGCCAATTTGCCTCTAGCAATGCCCGGTGTTCTTTTCCTGCCCTTAGGCTCCTCACATTTCTGTTGCCTGAATTGCTTCAGTATCGATCCTTTTAGCCTCGGATGGAGATTTTAAAACCATTCAAAAGTTTAGTTTTGAAGACCCAAACCCTACACTAAACATAATTAAAAGACATTTTACGAAAAGCTCTCATTTCTTATTTTATCCTGAGAGCTCAAATTATATCAGTATAGAATATAGTCGCCAGGCTAATGAAATATACCAAATTTAATTTTTATAGCCCTGCTATTTTATTAATATGCAAATATCTTTCATTTCGTCTTTCACTCACTCACTGTTGAGCACCAAAATTTTAAGGTATGCAGAAATTAGTTATGCAGGCTACATTAAGCGTACAAATTAAAAGTCTGTAATTTTTCCACAAATTTGAAGGTTTTTGTTACATACAGTTTCAAGGGCGGCTCCAGACCAGATGGCCGGGGGGGGGGGGGGGGGGGGGGGGGTAATCTGCCTTGAGGAAAAAGTGAGAAGGGTTAATTTTTATGTAAATAAATATATTGGTACATTGATACAAAACATTTTTATTTATATGAACATAAACATACACAACAAATAAAGTACAAAAAATAACAAATGCCTCCTTGGCTTTAATATTTCAAAACAATAATTCAGTTCTTCGGTTGTACACGAACAAAAAAATTGTAATAAAAAAAAAAATTACTTCAATTATTTAAATAAAATCTGTTTGAGCCAAATTCTTTTGAGTTTTGCTTAATTCTAATACATATGTATTTCTTTTTTTAATTGAAGTTTCAAGATTCGATCTCTTCTTATGTTTTTCACTTCTTCTTTATAAATTACGAGTTTTTCCTTTTTCAATTTAGTCCTTTTTCAGATAGTTAATAATTTTTCTTTTCAAATTCATGAATTCCTTTTACATACTCTTTAATTTCTTTTATCATATTTTTATGAAATTCTTCTTGTGATGTTGTTTGAGTCTGAAAAAGTTGAATTCTTTGCGAATTGATATCACTAGCCTGAGACTGAGATCGTTGAACATTTCTTCTTGCTGTGCGGCTATTTCTTTTCTTGTGTTAGTCAGATCGCAATATTCTGTTCTTCATATTAAATTTTAAATCAGTCCATACCTATACACAAAATAAATTTAATACATATAAACTATAAATAAAATTAATAATTTACTTTCTCCTAAAATCACTCTTAAATTTTAAATTCAAAATAATAAATTAGATAAATGCTAACATTGCTGCTGTTTTCTTCTCGAAAGTCGTTGTAAACAAATGAAAAAGTCGACGTTCGTCACAACATATGCGATCGAATGAAAGAAACGACTGCTACGCTACCTATATGATAAAATCAAGGCGTCTATTTTTGGATTTAGCAAAACGTTCAATAATATTCTCGATATCAATATCAATGTCCTTGTGGACATGCAATAAGCAGAGACCTGTTTGACAATTAATTTATTTATATATTTGTTGATTTATTGATTTGAAATGGAAGAGGAACATTCAAAGAAGTTTCAAATCTCAAAATCTTTAAAGATTTCTCTTCAAAATTACCTTTATCTCCTTTTGTTCAGTTTATGCCGAGAAAAATAGCTTCAGTTAAGTTATTTTGGCTACGTCATAAACGCGGCGTTTGTCTATGCATAAGCACAGTCCTACACAGAAGCTCTTTTTACCAGTCAAATATAAATCCGCAAAACAAACAAAGTAGATGGAAAGATTTTATTCTCGCGCACTCGTTCGATAATTAAATTTTGTATGTTCGAAGAAAAATAGTTTAAGAAGCTAAGGGGGGGTAATTACCCCCAGTACCCCCCCCCTTGGAGCCGCCCTTGTACAGTTTACACATTTTGCCAAATGCTTATTCGTCATAGTTCCGCGAAAGGGCCAAGCGTTATAACTTTCTTTGACCATGATGTAGTCTTACTTAGGGGTTGGCTCTACATGAGACCTTATAATTTTTTTAAGAGTAAAAGGTTTGTGAATCTTAGCTACATTTTTAACATAAAATGTTTTTGAAGGGATCTATTAAATAACTTAGATGCATCTGTAGTTAGTACGTGTGCAAATAAAATTGTAGGATATTCTGTAGAATTTATCATTTCTAAATATAATTAATTAATAATTATCTTTTAACTTTCGACCTATTCTCATAAATACTGATTAGTCAGCTTTAGATTTAATAACAACAAATAAATTTTATTTTTATATCTCAAATAGTTTTCGAGAAAAAGTTTCTTTAGCGAATTAATGTAGCCGCCGATGTGGCAATTTTCATGAGTCTAAAAAATCGATATTATCAATATTATGTTCATATTCTTTTCGCACATGGTTCTGATAAACACACCCACTGTTGTCACTGAACATTTTTATTATCCAAATCCAGGACATAAAGGATGAGATTTTAGCGAATTTTCGTTAATTGTAAAAGGGCAAAGTTTTAAATTCGCCGGAATTTAACATTCTACACCTATACGAATGGAATTTGCTGGATTCGCTAACCGTAAGGTTCATATTGATGAGCGCGTTGAGAAATTAAATATAAATCATTACTCAATGTATGTGACGGGTATGGTTTTAAAAACAAAATTTTTTAATTCATAACATTTTAAAAATATTTTGATCAGTAAAGAATTTACGTACAAATACTTGAGCTTAAACTTGAGCTAACCTTTTTTTTTACTTTTTGGGCGATAAATTTGATTTTGTGTCCCACTCGCAACAAATTCTTAAAATGCATCTATTAAAATGCAATGAAGAACGTACATATGTGACATTTACTACTACTAAGTGAAGATTGCACGTGACATTTACTACTACTAGGTGTAACATTTTGCATGTGCAACCTCTAAAAGTAAGTAAACCAAATAACAAATTGAGTTTTTAAAGGATGAGGACGAATTTGAAGTAAATTTTTACAAGGTAGTGCTCACCTCAGTGTTCACGCTTTGATGTAATAAGATAAAGGGAATTAAGTAGCAAAAGTGAACAAAATACACAAAAGAGTTAATACTCTTATTATAAAAATAATATTCCACGTCAAATTAAAATAAACTCAAAATCCACACCATTCCTGACTGAGTTTATGATTTAGTTTTGAACAGTTTTTGAGTTATTCAATATATTTAAGCAATAAAAAGACTGATCACTGAAAATTTGGAAAAAATTTCAACATTTTGCGCTCAACAGAAATGTGGTGGTACAACTCATTTTAATATTAATGACCGTTTTTCCATGTTTCTGATTTTATTATTATATCATGTGTTTATTTTCAAATTTTAAATTTTAAAAGAGTGTGTTTGACTATAAGTATAATTGTTAAGTTTGCTTAAATGGGTAGTTTAGGAATAAAGAAGCAGTAACAATAACATGGTTTTTGTTATTAACTATTGACTATTAAAAACGCTATAAGATATCGATATGCTCTATCTAAATTTGGTTTTCGATTATTCAATTTATCTAAAAACTTTTAAGATTACAAATGAAGAATGTCTGTTCAAAAGAAGCTATTTACACCACAAGTAAACTTTACAAAAACCGATAAAAACGTTTAGATAAATTCAAAAGTGTTCAGAAATCAAACCTTCTACGAAATGAACTTTTTCCAAATCTTCCAATTTTTTATGAAAAATTTTCAAAGCCAATAGAAATAGCTCTTCTTGGAGCGTAAATAGCACCTTTTGATTGGGACAATAAAAATAAGGCTACTATTAGTATTATAAGGAACTAAGCTCTTTTGATCAAAAGTAATGACAGATTTATGTAGCATCTTAGATTAAAAGAGGAATTAATAAAAAAAACGTTGAATGACTAAAAGTGTAAATAGCTCCTTTTGAACAGACACTCCTTAAATATAATTTTTCTCTTTTTGCTTGAGTAAATCTGAAAAATTCCAATTTTGTAAATTGCTTCCATGTCGACAGTACATAACATATGTACATATGTATGTACTTGTAAAAGAGCGCTTACGTGCTTAATGGACAACGAGTAATTAATTCTTAATCAGACAAGTGAAATTGTTTTCAGCAAATTCTTTGCTTGCGTGACACGAATACATCCCCATGAATTAAAATGCGAACTTTACACTTTTATCCTTTAGCGCTGTTTCATAGGCACGTGAATTGAAAAAATTTAGACAAACTGTTGAAATTGTGCTGTAATCTCAACACGTAGCTTGTTCTCGTCGGGCTTCAACTTTTTACCGAAAATAATTGCTGAGCTAGACCGGGAGGGCGCGTGTGCGTAGCCAGAGCCAGACAAGGAATTAGCCGCATCTTGGCCAGCTCGTCGGCAGCAGCCCCCAACTGCCCAACTGCCCAACTGCCCAAGGAACGGTCATAATTCTTGACAAGCTGACACACCATAACAAATGGCCGCAAAAAGACGGGGCAAGCTTAGGCAGAACAACATCCTGACTAGCCCCAGATACGGAGGCCGAGCCCCCGGCCGCCGAGGCAGAACGCAAAGTCACTAAACGGATTCATGTATTAAACTCGGAAAAAAGTTCCGTCCGGAAAAAATCAGAATAGGAAAAAAGTGCAAAGTTGCCGGGAAGGAGCAGAAGGAAGATCTTCCGCTTCCCATCGCCCCAAGAACAAACCTGAATAATAATGCCCCTCCCCGCCCGGGCAACTTGTGCAGACCATAAATCAGCAGCGCCATAGAATGAAACTTTTTATTGCAATTTTTATCATTCCCACGAGTTAAAATGTCATAAAAGGACGATTCGCCAAATTCGGTGCCATTTTTTTTTTCTTATATGAGCCTGCACATGTCCCGCCGGGAACAGGGGCACCCTGTGGTGGCTAGTAATCCTCCATTCGTCTGAGCGGGGCTCCCTCGGGCTCCTTTAGCGGCCAATAAGCC
The DNA here is from genome assembly GCA_963920795.1 of Eutolmus rufibarbis. Lineage (NCBI taxonomy): Eukaryota > Metazoa > Arthropoda > Insecta > Diptera > Asilidae > Eutolmus > Eutolmus rufibarbis. The sequence goes on along the minus strand of OY987204.1, from coordinate 42,311,587 downwards.
CACCCGGTTCCGCGGCAATAATTCTACAATTTAAATGAGTTGCGCTCGCCGAATCCTTCCTTCATCGCGTGCCGCGGCCCGGCAAGGACTCCTTATGATTGAATGCGCTTCCAAATTAAATCACGACTTATGAGCTGAATTCCCCCCCGCCCCGTCCCGGCGGGTAATCATGCAACCGAGGGGTCCTGCAGGAATTCCCTTTATCTGCATTGGCCCGCTCCCCGAGATGAATGTCATTTGGCGCTATCAGCCGCTTACCGACACGTGCTCGTGTTTATCTGCACGCCTGGCGAAACCCGTGAATTTAAGGCTAATGTCACGCCTTTTTCGGATAACACCGCCATTTGGAGCGCCTCTTCGGGAAACCGCTTATCGCGCAAATAATTTGCATTCCTAAGCAATTCTGGCAATGAAACAGGCCCTGCATATGTGAGGAATGCGGCATCGCTGCGCAATTAGGAAAAGAGTTATGAGTCTTTGGGCTGGTTTGAGCCCTACACGACCTTTTTACTATTAAATAGCAAGGAATTAAGCATTTTTAACATTTTTTATCTCAGTGCACTCATACAACATTGGAAAAAATATATGGGCCACATGAAGTAATAAAAAGGCCAAAATAAAAATAAAAAATGTACATGCTGTACATGGTTGCCAACATTAGTTTAATTAAGTATATTAATTTATTTCATTAAATGGTTTTCTTACATTAAAATATATATTCTTCTATTAAGAACTGTGTTCAGAATAGAAAAACTGGCCAAGTGCGAGTTAGACTTCCCCACTAAGGGTTCCTTAAGTACTATGGAAAACCCTAAAAAGTACCAATATAGTAAGAAGTTGATCAAAAATTATCTCAACTTAGTGATCGATAATGTAAAATTTCATTTCTTTATTTTAAAACGACATTTTAAATGCGTTCGTAAATTACTTACAACTATTTCTATTGTATAATAAACTATTATTAGTTTAGAGTATTAGTACTACCTATTGTACATAACTTGTCTTCTTACGGCTAAGGTTTTGCATATTATTTAAGAATTTCAAGTCAATATTTCATTTCATTTAGAGCTCACGACATCTACGGCAACCTAAAAGTAACTTAATTTGGAACGAATATAAAATAAGACCAAATTCAACATAATAAATAATTAAAATTCATAACTGAGATCTCCGATGTAATATGACATGTTAAAGTCTAGAATCAGTTGTTGATTTACATTTGTTAATGTTCTCAAAATATCTTTTGAAAAACTCACTTCGACGGTATTCCCCAAACATTCAAAAGAGTTCGTTGGTAGCAATCGATGAATGTAAGGAAGAATTATCATGCTGAAAAATTCAATTATCTTTTTTCCATATTGTCATATGTATCTTCCAGGAAGTTTATATAATTGTATCTTCATTTTTGTAGAAATAAAGCATATTGGATCCATACCATAAAAAATGTCTAAATTACATGCTATTCTATCTTCCTTATAGAATATCTAGATTTCTTTTTTCTCATTGAAAAAGTAACCACTCTTCGTTTCAAATTTAATACTTTTCATTAACACTAGAACTACCAAGACCCGTCAAATTGACGGATACGCAATTTCTTCCTTGAATAAAGTATATTTTTTAAAGTGACCTCTTAAGATTTATGCCAAAACTTATTAAGGTTCAAAATTACGACATTCAAAAATCATTTCCCATTTATAATTACAATTTTAAATTTGAAAGAATATTACATTAAAGGAACAGAAAATTACTAAAATTACAAGCTTACGCGCTAGTAGTTCTTGTGTTAAACGCTAATCTCGACTGTTTGGATTTTGCGTTAATCTGTGTTTCGAATTCATTTCACATATATTTTAAAACCTGTTGTACCCATCCCACAATGACTACTAGATTGAGTCCATGTACTAAATCTGCCGAACGTGTTGACTTATTTCAAGTCAATATATCGTGCTATTTCCCTGCCTGTTGAACTTATCTTTGGTTTTCAAATTTAAGACGTATAGGTACTACTTTTTAATTCTGTTCACACTCACAGCAATTTCGTGTATATGTATATGGTGTCTTAAGAGCAAATTCAGTTGCTATTTATTAATTCAAAAATAATAAAAATTATTAACTATCAGAGATGTTCTTATGGTTGTAAAACGTCACATTAAAAATGAACGAAAATTTCTCACGAGTGTATTATTATTGCAACTTTAGCTTGATTTTACCAATTTTTAATGCTGAGCGGATAACTACTACAGTATTATTCGGCCTATAACAACTATATTATTCGAGAGTAACTCTATTGATCAAAACGTGAGATAGGTATTAGAAAAACGCGTTCAAAATTTTGGCAGCGTAACTCACATACTTAGAAGTTCAAAGTATTATATCTCGAAAATTATTAAAACTTTTCTAATAAAAATTGCTCCCAATTGTTTTTAAGTGTTTAAACGTGATTTTTTTTAGGTCAAAATAGGATAACGTCTGAAAACAATTAAATAATTTAATGTTGGTTTTGTAACAGAAATAGTGATACAAAATTCATATTAAGTAACTTCTTGCATAATAAACAGTATCATACCAAACATACAGATTAACGCACTTGAGAGCAAAGGTACCTACTTGGGCTCCTCGAGTCAAAGATCCTCATATTCGGGTTTAAGCAGATATTCCCATAAAATTAGCTAACTGTCGGATTACCAAGTTACCGCCGCATTAAAAGCAATCATCTTCCTGCCCTACTTCCTACGAACCCATCTTTGGTTTTAATCACCGCACCTGAGTTTCCGAATAGGATGCGCTTTGCATATTCCAGGAGCCTCGAATCGAAATCCCAAATTGCTTAAATTTCAGGAGGAGCTCTCAAAGCTTTAACGGATGTCTTTGCAATTGCACCCCGCACACAGCCCCGCAAGGAGCTGCTGCAGACAGAATCCTTGTTTTTTCCACTTTCAATTTAACGAGGACGTCAAAAGGAATCTCCACACTTTTCGATGAATTTATTTCCATTTTCCTCCGCCTGTCACCGCAAGGTGTTGCACGGATTCATTTCGGCATCGGTGACAGTTTGCAAACAAGCATTCCTTTTAATATCCTCCGCCCGATCGGATTCTCGGATTTTGCAGTCTACTGCATCGCAAAAGTGCGACATACGCCGTAACAAGAGCAAGGGACTCCGGGGCCCTCGGTTATTAGCATTCGGAGGCGGTTCGAACGCTTTGCACAAAATTGCCCTTGACATTAATGCCGACAGAGCCGCAGCTCGCAGAGGCTAGATTCTAGAACTAGAAGACATCGCCTCGTTTGTCTGGGACACGGTCTACAAGGACCCTCGGGCCAATTCCCAGATTCATTAGCGAGGAGCCCCACAAATCTAAGCCCGATTCCGCAGTTTATTCGGTGAGATTAACTAAATAAGAAAATTTAGAGGGAAACTTTGAAATGCGGCCACAATCCCGGAAATAACGACTCCATCTCCGGTGGGCCCCTGCAAAGCCGGCGGTGACCACGGAGATGGCAAATCGCAGCGCTAAGAACCGAGCCAAGGCGCATCAACGGAACGGAAGGAGCAGCATTAATGACTCGGAGGTGTTGGATGAGCATTAAAAGCTCTTTGCATCACACCCAAGTGCTACTTCCAGGTAATCTCCCGATAAGAATTTAAATTCACCGGGCTGGGAGAGGGATAAAAGCAATTTAGAACTTTTCAACTTCGTAAATTCCACAAATGCTTCCTCCTTTCGGGGACACACTTCCCTGATTTAGCTTCGATCCCAGTCGCCGATAATCGCGAAAATATGCGCTGACGTATTTTTAATTGCCTGGCGAGAAATAAATGCGAAAAAAAGCGCTCCGCATCCGACTGGGGGTGTCGAGATAACTTTCAGGTAAGGCCCTTTACCTCCTGGAAAATGCGGGGATAATTGCAACTGAAGCTGGAGCCTCGACTGAGACAAGCAGCTAGAGGAAATTGTTTACAATTTTTCTTCGGGCACTTCCTAGGCAGACACATTACTTTCCTTGAATCGAACTTAAATTTCACTGTAGGGGTTGAAGACACTCAGCATACATAGATTCTTTAGAGTAGCCAAAGATCCTAGTGAGCAAATAATTAGTAACACTTTCAATATGTTTCTCTACAGAGTTCGACTGGCTCTAACTTTCTTCGATTCAAGTGCAAGCACAAAATGCTTGTCTTAATATTTATTCATATTTGATTAAATATTGCAAACATAAAGTTCCTTATTCTGCAAAACATGCCGGATTTTTCTTTCAAAAGCACATAATTGGTGTGTTTAATGACCAGAAATTGGCTCAGAGTAGAGCAGTGCAGCTCAGTTCAGAAAAGCTGTCAGAGCAAACCAGATCAAAAAGGAGCAGGCTTGCTCATTGAACATCATTTTGTATATTTCTGAGACCGTTAATGTCAAATGAAGTTTCATTTGCTGTTTAAAATTTGTGTTGTGCGAGTAGAAAATAGAGTGCCAAAAGTATGGCCCAATTTCGGTTTAATATCTTTATATAAAGATATTAACATTTTTACTTGGGAATCAACCTACACAGCTTTTTCCGTATCTTTTTTCGAAGTCGCAGGTATCTCCTCTGCCGCCAAGGAAGCCTCCATTGCTTTATCTACTTCGGAACACCACATAGTCACATAAAAATATTTACGAAAATTGGCCCTTTGACAGTTTTTTCTCGTTCTGCTCTAATTTGAACCTACTAAGATATTGGAGCAGAAAATCTTACTCCAAAGTAATCAAGTTCACTTTGGAGCAGGCTCATTGAACACGAAGCCAGCTCAGTTTAGAGCACATTTGAGGCTCAATGAACGCATTTCTTGCACTTTTCTGCTCTAGAGTAATCTAGAGCAGGTCATTAAACACACCTAATAAAAATCACTGGTCAAGAAAATGTTGCCACAGAATAAGTGATATACATTTGTATCATTTCTATAAGACTTTTTCCGCAGATTACGAATTCATGACTGTAAATCTCCCAACACATCACGTTTTGCAGACAAATAGGTTTGAAGATTATAAAATATGGCAGTGCATGATAATCGCAACTAGCGAAAGCTCATGCAAAATTAGTTCCTCAATATGCATAGCAAGAGCTATGGATTGGTGGTATATCACACATCGAGGTAAGGATTTAGGGTTTCATTTGGGGCAAGTTGCGAGCTCTATTCAAGTTCCATTAGTAATTTTTAAATCTTCAAAAATACTCAAAATACGAACTGATTAGGGTTTTTATCCTATTTTTCTCAAAAACATCGCGCGATAGAAAATTTTAATTTTCAGTTTTGTAATCTGCAGAAAAAACTCTATTGAAGTTACCTTTTACTTGTTCTGGTTACATAAACATAAAAAATGTTCAGTGCATTTTGAATCTAAATTAGAATACCCTAAAAATCATTTATAGATTGGACAGTATGCTATAAGTTAAATTCAGTCGCAAAAGTGAGTAGAATGCGTAAACGCATTCACAACATTGTTATTTTTCTGTGAAATATTGGTCGAGGAGTACTTTTTGGAGATAGTTGTGGTCTTTAAAGGAGAACATCACTGTGACAGGCAGTAAAACTGTCATTTTTCCAAATTTTTTTATCTATTAGATAATTTATTTAGAATTTGAAAAAAGGTATGTTATTAAGCATACATTGAACTTATTTCATGAAAATGTTTATTAAAAATAAGTAAAAATTGACAAAGTTCTTCAGATATAATAAAGCCTCAATATAAAAAATGCGGTCCAACAGCCGGATCGATAACTTCACATACTACATATATATGCGTCGTCAATTTTATGAACTAATTATTTTAGAACAATTAGAAGGTTTTTACGCAGCGATTATAAGTTGGACAGATATTCGCTTCGGAGGTGCAGCTGCGTTGCAAGCAATTTGGCTTAATTTCGAATCCTTTCAAGGCAAAAATAGAAGGCCCTGAAGTTTGGGGCTTTCAGGTAGAAATAAATTGTCAGCTTCATCCTATTGGTGACAAAATTTGCAAATAAATCCATGTCGATGGAGCCATGTAGACGACCCGATGAAAGCGCGAATTTTTGAATAGCGCGAACCGTCGCGAAGCCCCCCGTGCGTCGTCGGTTCACACTCCTTCAGTCAGCAACAGTTCCATAAGCGATCGCTTCGATATTCGTTGCATAAAATCGAGGAATTTTGATTTACCGCACAGGTGACAGGCTCTGAATGGGGCCAGGATCCCGTAGGCACGTGGCGTGGTCCCTCCCGAGTAAAGGGCGGGAAGTTGCAACGACAGGAGAGGCATTGGAGGAGCTTCATTTGCGAGGTTATGTCTCTAATGCATGCGACGTGAAATTAGACCACGGCTGCATACAGCACAGATTCATGACACGAACTGAATTTGAAAGGAGCTGCCAGGTGCTTGGGGGTAATTCGGTATGCGAACAATTGCACAGTCTCGTGCTGTGCTGATTGGAAGCACACTTGGCTAAATCAACTTTGTGCCTCGTATGACCATCAACTGAAGCGACGCCTAATTTGCTTTCACTCAATAACACCCGTCTTCTCGTTACTAACGTAATTTCCTGTCTGGCAAGACTGGCCCGATTATATAACACTTCTCGGTCTAATCTATTCCTTCTAGTGCTCGTATCCCAGTCCAATTTATTAATTCAAAATATTGTATTGATTATTAAAACGTGTTAACAGAAATGATAAGCGTTGTCATTTGGAACGCCTTCCATTGCTAGAACCCTTAGGTTAAGGGCTGACATTTTACCAAAAATTTAAAGCAATTCCCACTACACAAAGACGTCATCCGCGCATCTTAGGTAAAAAGAGTAATTTTTCGACAACAAGGATAGTAAAAAGTGTGCAATAAATGATAAAACCATGTATATAATAAATAATAAAACCATAATATGACTTTTTGGGGACTAAAACAAAAGTTTTTATGTATGTTTCGATACTACCAGTGATCTCGCGATCCACGCAAATAAATCAGGAATCAAAATGATCAGCTTTTAGTTGGGTTTGAATAACTGCATTACATATATTTATCTTAATTCTAGAAAACGATAGGCTATTTAAGTCTAAGTATATAGGTATACACCTATCTCAACTCTACTTAAGTTATTTGTACATAAATATGTTTCGGAATGATCATTAGTAACTTATTGGAGCTTACTTAAGCTTTTATCCTCTTCGTGAAATATTTGATTTCTAAAAAACGAATACTAAACGCCGAAGTTATTTAAAATTATATTATTAAACGAAGATATGAGTTAGATTAGACCTGTGAAGTACCTACTTGAGGGCATATATTAGAACTTAAGTACCACCTTAAATGCCAGTACCTACTTGAACTTGGAAAATTTCAAATACCAGTACAAATCAAAATTGTCGTACTTTTATTTAAAAATTGTAAGTACCTACCGATACTGGTATTGGTGATATTTCTAAAGCTGATTAGTACATAAGTTTGCGTTATTTTACATAATGTATATTGTGTTTGATGCTGTAACTATTGAAGCAATTCGTTTGATATTTTAGTGAACCAAAAATAATTTCGGAATGTGTAACAAAAATATAAATATAAAACTAGAATGGGTCATCAAATATTAGATCGTTTTATTTTCTATTGATATTGTATGTAAAATACAATTTTTTAAGTACAAGTATAGGAGTCCTTGGTATTTTTTCTAATATTTGAAATTTTACAGGTCTAACTCAAATACATACGAGTATGCATTTATTTTTGCTGGAATAACATTTTGTTGTTCTTTTGTTGGTTTGAGATGTCTTGGCTTTACGAGTATGATTTACTTTTCTTGCAATTTAGAAAAAGGAAAATGTTTTCAAAGTTACCTACAATTTACTTATAACCTCTGTTAAAGCAGGCGATTTTGGCGACAATTAGAAGACGCGGAGATCCTGCTAGATCCAAAGACCCACTACTAAGCTAAGGCCGTACCTGTCCAGAAAAATATTTTCTGGGGTATAATGAGGATAATGAGGGAAATTGCCCTTTCCGGCAGGCGCCGATCCAGAATTCAATTTGAGGAGGAGTTCTCTTGGTGTTATATATTTATTTTGTGGTCAGACAATTTATTAAATGTGTTTTAATTCTATGACTTCATAAAGTACCTATTCGAATACAATTCATCGTATTATATGTCTTCATTTTCCTTACTTTTATCTTTATTTCGGGAGAACATCAAGATTTGTGGTTTTATTTATATAGTTGAATAACGTGCTCGCTTTAATTCTAATAAAAATTTGGGGGGAAGGGTGTTCAAACTCTGCGATCCTCTTCTGGCTACGGGCCTTGTGCTAAGCCCCCGAAAAATCTTCGGCCACCTTAAAGTGGCGCAATTTAAGCTCGCAGTGCACACAAAGGGCGCTCTTTTCCACTTGGTTAGAAAATTGTCAGAGATAATGCGATAATTACGCCACCATTGCAGCAAATTATCCGCCGTTTCGCGTTTTAATTTCCTCCATTTTGCGTATAGCCCGCCGCATTCTGTCTCCGCGCGGCTATTGTGCTACCGGAGCCCGAGCTGCTGGGGCTGTGGAGGCCTCCTATTCAAATGCGACGGGAAGGCTTTATTCTGACATTGAAAAGCTCGCGAGCGAAGCGTTTTGACAAATACAAAGGACTTCACATCCCTTTAATGAACCTTTTAATATTAATTACTGCAGAAGGGTGCAACTTGAGACGAGTCTAAAATAAAGATAAAAGGATAACTCGGGGCGACTTGGCGAGCCAAGCGAAGGGGCCGCGGGAGGGGGGGCTTCAGTCTCGTCCTAGACGGCTCCTGAATGGGCGTCCTGCTGGCATCGGGGAGCGCTACTCTGGGGCGGGGTGGGCCCTGCTTCAGGAGCTAAACGGCGGTGCGTGTCTGGAAGTTCCCTGGAATTTTTCCTTAAAGGCCCGATAAGTGACAATCTTCCTGGTGGCGTAGATCCGTTCTGAGTAAATTTCCTTCAACCACAATTCCCTCCTAATTGGAAGGGAGGAGTCGCCCCCCGTAACGTTCCGCACCGCTCCGCGACGTTTGAAGAACGCAACAGCTGGAGTCGTTATCGCTGCTGTCGGCACAGGTAAGCATCGCATCGCCTCCCACGCGCGCCCCGCTCTGCGGCAATCCCCCTCCTCTCCCTCAGCGAGTAATGTGGACTTGGAAAATGACGTCCCGTTAAACTTTTTCCTCTTTTGACATGGCGGCGCGCTACACCAGGTGTAGCAAGGCGGCAGAGAGTTCCAGAAATCGTCGCATCGTTCCTTGGCGCAAAGGAGACAACTGTTGCCTCCGCCTGATCTTGTAACAACCCCCACCCATGCATCCCCCTTTCTAGCCCTTATCACCCCTTCTCCCCACCCCCTTCCCACTCATGAAGCGCCAGCGCGGCGCACCGACACACTCGCCAGAAAACTCATTCGATGACTTTTTGCCACATCAGTTGACATGGTTTAATTAAATTTCACTTTTTCACCGCACAAATCTTTCGCCTGCCGGAGGAGCGTGTGTTGCGCTCCTTCGCATCCCGTAACCTGCCCCGAGAGGCTGTAGGATGGCGTGGGTGTGGGAATTTTAAAGGATTTTGCTGAGGCCACGAGCACGTTGAGTGCGCCTTGCGTACCCCCTTCAGTCACGTAAATAATTTTACAACAATTAGGGACGCGCCAGAACCGTTAGACGGCGATTATATGTGCCGCAGATCTTCGCTGCGAACGTGCAGCCATTAAGTAAAACAGGGCTAAAAGTCCAGCGGCGAAACGTCTCAAATCTCAAAAAGTTCAAAACTACTCTCAAAATATTAAAATACACTACTTTTGGTGTTAAGTAGGAGGGGAGAGGAGAAATAAAATAAAATCTAGATAACCAGTTACGAACCTTTTCCTAGAGAACAATAAAATTCTGTATAACCTTAAAATTAACTAGTAACTGTTAGAATTGTCCAAAAAGTCGACTATTTTTGATTGTTTTTTTTGGCTCCCAAAAAGTTAATACCTAAACCTACATATGGCATAATGAGATTAAGATTTCCTTAACATATTAATAGCTTAACTTTTAAAGGTAACTCAAGAGCAAATTCCGTAGGCTCATTGCAACAACCTGAGATAATATATATAATTTGCTACTAAAGGATAAGGCTGATACACTCAACCAATATAAATGACTTATATGTTGATAGAGGTACCTACATTGCAAAATTCAAAATAGTAAAAACTGTCTTGTCGTTCTTTTCAAAATTTACAAATGTTTTGTCCAGCCGAAATTGTTAATCGAATAACATTTTATTTTTTATTATTTTAGATGTTCTAACCAACATGGTCAGTTGCTGGTGCCTTCGAGTTCTAATGAGAAGTGCGAATGATCCGACATTTACATACATATGTATATAGTAACGTATAAATAACCTATGTAAACTTATAAAGACCTATTGGGGAGATATGGATTCGAACAAATACATATCTGAGTAATTTTACAATATTAAAATTTTGGCATCAAATATTCACCTTGAGATTTATACTTATTGGAATGTAGATTAAATCGTTTGCATTGTAGTATTGCTTCTATATGGAGCAAAATTACTATCTTAGTAGGAAACATTCATACGGAAACTATAGCTGAAAAAATGTAGCAGCTCGTGGTATTTCATATACATATATATTGAGATTAATTTATATTCTTTTAATTGAAGCTACAAGTCTACAAAATTAAACAAAAATACATATTTCAATTTTAAAGCAGAGAAACGACTATGCATGTATGTACATATTTATAAATATTGAACCATATTTTGATTGATTTATGATCGTGTAAAACTATAGTTTTAATTAAAAAAATTAAAACTTATCCCAAAAATAAAAATAATTCACATTTAACTTCCAAGTACTCCAAGATTCACTTCTCGAATGACATAATTACAAAATAATGCCATAACAATTACACAACACTGATACATTTCCTTTGGAATTAGCAGCACCAAATTTGCTACAACTTTGTGTATTTGTATTTAATTTGTTAGATGAAATATGCATTTCTATTGAAATGTTAAGTCAATATACTAGAAATATTAATTTTAAGGTCTACTTTGTATTGCTTCTCCACATTGAAATTATTTTAAGCGCGGTGTCGATGCGAATTTAAAATTATTCCAGGTAAGTTATTCTATTTTGCACCTCCGCATATGATATTAAGTGGAAATTTAAGATGATCACAAAGAGAAGTCTTATGTATATAAAATTTAATCGACAATCAGTACTAAATAGCATTAAGTAGTAGTTTAATTAGTTCGTAGATATAATAAAATATTAAATAGGAAATTTAAACACATTTTGTAAGATTTTATAAACCAGATTTACGAGATGACTTATTTTAAATAATTCAATTTTGTTCCATGAAACACTTTTAATATTTGCAAAAAACCTTTTAAAACCGTGCTGCAAGGACATTTTGGTTTCTATTATACTTAAAATACCTTATCATACTTATTCATACTTATTTTTTTGACATATTTTTGCAGTAACAATTTATAAATTATATCTGATTTAGGAAAAAACCTCTTCATGATATTTCAAAAAGTTCAAGTGTACGTGAAAAATAGAGGGTGAACTGGTAAAATTACCTTATGTTTGAATTAAAATTCCTTTTAAAGTTAAAATTCAAAAAGACTTTGTTAAATGCAAGTAAATTTTACATTAAATTAGTAAGATTGAAGATATTAATGGAAAATATTAAGCAATAAATACGAAAATAAAAAAAAGCTAGTTTTTGAAACGAAGATGCGCAATTAAATTTGAATTCTAAATAAAAGGATCGTTTTTAAAGTTTCCACCAATTAGCTTACTTAAACATGACCAAGTAAATAAGCGATGCATCTTAAGTCGTCCAAGAATTCATTTCTCTTGTGCAATTGATGTTAACGCTGTAAGTAGAGGAAAAGCCCGAATTAAGCGACGAAAGCACCGCACTTGACGACTCCGCCGAGATAAGTGGACAGAACGAGGTGCAGCGCGAAATAAGGAAACATCTCCCAACAAGCGAAATTCTGGCGGTTAACACGACAAAGATGACGAGCGTCGTATTTCGCGACAATAACCATCCGGCGGTTGGGAAACTTTTTCCAACTCGCCGGGAAGTGTAGAAAAATGATAGTTGGGTGCTGCCATGCATAAGGCAAAGGAGCCCGGCCCTGCACGTGGGGGGCCCCCGCGGCAGCCGTGCTGCAGTATCAACAGGAATTCAACATCGTCTCATATCGCGGCAGGGAAATTCGTTTTTGTCCGCTGCGGTGAAATGTTGGCATTTCTTTCCTTATTTTTTCGCAGCTGCTCGGTTGTTTCGGCGAAAGGAAATCTGCACGCGGTGCCGGGGAGGGCGGAGGCGATGCAAAGCCGCAACACTTTTTATCGAAATTTTTCCTCAAGGAACTGCTCGCCGACAACGCAAAGGACAAAACAACTCAGGTGGTGCCTGGAAAAAGTTCCCCCGAAAGGGTACGCTTACAGAAAGCGCTGGAGAGCGCCGGGAATGGTATAGAAGTTGGCAAAAATTGTAAAAATTACTTCTCCCACCCGCGCTTTCCATATCGCTCGGATTCACATCTTCGTTATAATTTTCCACTTGTTGTGGTCTTCCTTTGAGTTTTCAGCCCGGCTCTGCCCCGGGGCGACCCGGCACAAAGGTGCTCCGCCGTGCGCTTTTTGTCGTATGAAATTTCCAGGAAAACTGTTTGGCGAAAGTTTACGCTTAATGAAGTTAAAAGTAGTTCGTTTTGTCGTTAACTCCGCCAGATGAGTAGACCTCTGTTCGCACAGCTCCGCCATTAATTGTTCGAGCGAAAAAAAAAAACGCGCGCGGCGGAAATGTGGGGGCGCTTTGAGGCCCCAGCTACTGCCGGAGTTCCACAACTGTTTTCGCAGCAGCAGCAGCGCGCGATTTGCGAGTTTAATTAATTTAAATTCCTTGACGACCGACCCGGACAGCTGGTGAGCCACCTGGTGGATTTAAGACCCTGCGCTCCGGTGGTCGCTGTGCTGAACATAGCCCTCACAAAAAGGGCTTGTTGCTAATTCAAGCCCGAATGGACCTGCAGACGCAAAGAGCAATTGCACACGTCCCGGGTGCACCACCATGCACCATGCACATTACGCTGCATTCGAGCCGGACCGGGACCCCGCTCCCGTTCAGCCGGTATAACAATTTGTCGGCTTAAATATGTAACTTCGTCTCCAGAAAACACAATTTAATTTGTCCCGCAATGAATTCAGGGATGAAATTTCGTCCAGTGTCCGGAGCTGCTCCTGAATGGTTCCGACAGTATGTACCTTTTGATAGATAACTGCTATACAACATGGCAACTGATAAATGAATTTGAGAATCCTGGAATCCTTCAAAGAGGATTATTTTGTTCACTGAATTCGAAAACTGATAATTGTTGTTGCTGCTGCCGCTCGCAAATCGTATTTATTCGAGGCCGGTGCAAGCCGGTGTCCGGGCCGCCCCTCGCACACCCGGGCGCCCATTCCGGGAGGGAGCTCAATCCGCCCATAAGCGGATGACAATTAATTGTTTAAACGTGTACTTAGAGGGCCTTTTTGATGAATTGGGCCTCTACGACACTGCTCCGGTCTGGCTTAATTCACTGCCAGCATTTCCCCCGGCCACCTGAAGAGCGGGAGGTGCGGAACGATTCCGAGTTGTTGGCTTAGAAATAATGTTATTATTATTTGGAAAATATTTTAACATGGGGAAAAGCATAAAAACAACGACAACTCGTCCTTCGTCTAGTCTAGACAAAGCAAAACGTTGTGAGATCAGATTAGGTCGTAAGACGGAACAGCGTCTAGTTGCCTCCATAACGTATGTAATTAGCTAATTGCACCTTTAGACATTTAAATCTAAGAATTGCACACTGAAACTCACACGAAGAACTTTATGTGTCTGTCTGTCTGTCTGTCTGTCACAACCTTATAAGTTTTCCAACTTTTGAAATAGAAAATTTGAACTTGACATGGAATTATAAAGGTATAACCTTTAAATAGAACTAACTCATTCACTTTATAATAATTTTAATAAACGAGAATTTTAGAAGTAAAAGTTTATCTGTGTCATTTCCAAAAAAAAATTTATTTTTGATTCCTTAACTCACTTATTAACTTACATCATTAGTTAAAGATTAGTTACAAAACTTCGCAAAATGGAATCGAATGAAAGACCTCATACAATGAAGTTTTCAAAAAACGAGAATTGTAAAAAAGATAGGCAGAATAATCTATAATATAATACCTGAATCCACTTAATTAAAAAATGGATCAATTTGACCCATTTGATTAGATATTGTTAACCAACAGTCGTTATGAAAGAAATGAAGACACGAAACACGGCTGACTTAAAGTGATACCTAGTGCAGGTATTAAGAATTTTCTGAAAAATTAGGTTTCTATGTAGCAGACCTATGAAGTACTTAAGTATGTTAAGACTAAAATTATTTTAAATTCTGGTACTGGTATTGATACTTACGAGTCTGATATACAAATTTTAAGTCCAACTCAAGTACTTCAAGTACCTTCAACTGCAACGCAAGTACCTCATGTTTAGCTTAATTATACCAAAGATTAACGCAATGTAAATTCACTCAGAGCAATTTCTGTGTTGTCTTTATACATCAATAATTAACTTTAGGTACATATCTGAAGAAAGTTTTTAAATTGAAATAAAATATTAGGCTACTGTCTTCAGGGATTTTATTCAACGCAAGTGAGATTTCTTGCTAAAGAACGTTGTAAACTCGCACGTTTTTAAAAACTCATATCTTTTTAATCAAAGATTTGTAAATTGCGGTTTTGTATACGAATTAACTCAAACAAATTTTAAAACTCAGGTCGCCAAATATAAGCTAGATATATTAATTTTGTCTTGGCAAGGTAAAATTGAAGCGAATCGGTTTAATTATAGATTTCGAGGACTTTTGATATTGGTATTGGAATCGTATTGGATCGTCTGAGTGAACTTACATTGTATTAATCTTTGGTAATTAAGTTAAATATGAGGGACCTACTTGCGCTAGACTTATGGTACTTGAGTTGTACTTGAAGTACTTGAGCTGGACTTACAAATTTTATATGGGACTTGTTTGTACCCATACGGAACAATTTATATGCGAAAATATAAAAAAATATATATGTCTGAAGTATATTTTCATGTCGCCGAAGCTGATGAGTCCAAAAATTGTTGGCGTTTCGATCCGGAACACCAAGCCGACCTTTTCAGTGCGCCATAAACGCCACGAACGCCATTTCCTTGTATTCACTTGATTCAAAATCTAAGTTTCAATCATAAGTAAGATATATCTTTTATATTAATAAACATATTTTATTCCATGCATGGATAAAATAAACTCCATAGTTTATAGTATTTTTAAGTAGACCCGGAATACGTTGAATAGAAACTGAATTTTGTTTTTGTGCTGCCCCTGAAAATCATATTTTATTCGCGCATATAATTATAAGTTTCTAAGTATATTTAAATTTCACATTGAGATATATTCAAAATATGATTAAAATATTATCTCCAAAAAAAAAAAATAAATTTTTCTAAAAAAAGAGTGTTGATAGAAAAAACCATTCAGCAACAAAAAGAACTGATATGTGCGGATGTCTTCATTAACCGCTGGATATGCGTGTGTATTCATTCACCGTTAGAATAACGATTTCAAATAAAATCATTGAAATTAAAAAACGGCGCGTTATCAAGTTCACAAAAATATGACATTTTCAAATATAAGTGGGATGGAGAGGGAGGATACATTACACATTAAACAAAAAAAGTGATAAAAAAATAAACGACTCGCTTCAAGACTATCGACAGCCCGCTTTTGCGTATCCTTTCCTGTTTTAACCTGTCGGGCTGTCGATAGTCTTGAAGCGAGTCGTTTATTTTTTTATCACTTTTTTTGTTTAATGTGTAATGTATCCTCCCTCTCCATCCCACTTATATTTGAAAATGTCATATTTTTGTGAACTTGATAACGCGCCGTTTTTTAATTTCAATGATTTTATTTGAAATCGTTATTCTAACGGTGAATGAATACACACGCATATCCAGCGGTTAATGAAGACATCCGCACATATCAGTTCTTTTTGTTGCTGAATGGTTTTTTCTATCAACACTCTTTTTTTAGAAAAATTTATTTTTTTTTTTGGAGATATCAGCTGTTTTTTGTTGCCGGAATAGTACTTTTTTTCTCATGAGCATAATATTATTGAGTGTGACAGCGAAGTTTAAACGATTTGGATGTTTAAATTAAATATTGTCAAATGTTAGCGCTGAAAATATAGGTTTTCAGTTGTTCTGATGCAATGAATCCTCCTGCTCCACCCCAGAAACATTTAAATTCTATCTGTATACCGCTATATATTTTCTAAATTTAATTTCTAAATTGCGAGCGTAGATTCGCAATCAGGACCTCCAAACATCCCCAGATACCAATTTTCACGGCAATCCCTTGAAATTTACAATCTTTGGCCGCCATCTTGGATCCGCCATTTTAAATTACCAAATTTCGAGGGTAGATTCGCAATCAGGACCTCCAAAAACCATTAAATACCAATTTTCACGGCAATCCCTTGAAATTTACAATCTTTGGCCGCCATCTTGGATCCGCCATTTTGAATTTCCAAATTTGGAGGGTAGGTTCGCAATCAGGACCTCCAAAAACCCCCAAATACCAATTTTCACGGCAATCCCTTGAAATTTACAATCTTTGGCCGCCATATTGGATCCGCCATTTTGAAATCTGCGAATAATAAGTAGCCTATATGTTAGGCCGGGATACGTAGTATCTTCACTCAAAAAATGAAAATAATCGGACCCAGCGTTTAGGCGTGATTAAGCAACGAACATATAGGATCCGCCATTTTGAATTTCGAAATTTTGATAGTAGATTCGAAATTAGTGGCCTCAAAGTACCCATAGTACTAATTTTCAATTGAATTCGTTGAAGTTCGAACATTTTTGGTCGCCATCTTGGATCCGCTATTTTGAATTTCCAAATTTCGAGCATAGATTCGCAATCAGGACCTCCAAAAACCCCTAAATACCAATTTTCACGGCAATCCCTTGAAATTTATAATCTTTGGCCGCCATCTTGGATCCGCCATTTTGAATTTCCAAATTTCGACCGTAGATTCGCAATCAGGACCTCCAAAAACCCACAAATACCAATTTTCACGGCAATTCCTTGAAATTTACAAACTTTGGCCGCCATCTTGGGTCCGCCATTTCGAAACTCATAAATAGAAAGTAGCCTATATGTTAGGCCGGGATACGTAGTATCTTCAATCAAAAAATGAAAATAATCGGACCCAGCGTTTAGGCGTGATTAAGCAACGAACATATGGGATCCGCCATTTTGAATTTCGAAATTTTAATAGTAGATTCGAAATTAGTGGCCTCAAAGTACCCATAGTACTAATTTTCAATTGAATTCGTTGAAGTTCGAACATTTTTGGTCGCCATCTTGGATCCGCCATTTTGAATTTCCAAATTTCGAGCATAGATTCGCAATCAGGACCTCCAAAAACCCCCAAATACCAATTTTCACGGCAATCCCTTGAAATTTACAACCTTTGGCCGCCATCTTGGATCCGCCATTTTGAATTTCCAAATTTCGAGCGTAGATTCGCAATCACGACCTCCAAAAACCCCCAAATACCAATTTTCACGGCAATCCCTTGAAATTTACAATCTTTGGCCGCCATCTTGGATCCGCCATTTTGAATTTCCAAATTTCGAGGGTAGGTTCGCAATCAGGACCTCCAAAAACCCCCAAATACCAATTTTCACGGCAATCCCTTGAAATTTACAATCTTTGGCCGCCATATTGGATCCGCCATTTTGAATTTCCAAATTTCGAGGGTAGATTCGCAATCAGGACCTCCAAAAACCTCTGAATACCAATTTTCACGGCAATCCCTTGAAATTTACAATCTTTGGCCGCCATCTTGGGTCCGCCATTTTGAAACTCATAAATAAATAGTAGCCGTTAGGCCGGGATATACGTAGTAGTATCTTCACTGAAAAAATGAAAATAATCGGACCCGCCGTTTAGACGTGATACGACTGAATAAGAATCGGTCTGAAATTTTAACTCCCTCTCCACCCCAGAAACATTTAAATTCTATCTGTATATGAATAAAATCTTGAAATTCTAATAAAATCTTGAAATTCTAACTTGAATTTCTGACGTCACAGTCGACTGAATAAAATCCGGTCTGAACTTTGAAATTCTGAAGATGGATTTCCAGCATCTGTTGCTATAACTAAAAGGAAAATGAAAATTTTTTATAACAAAAAATTGCCCATGAAAGCTCTCGCGAACCCGTATTAAAGAGCATTTTTTGTATAATAAATAAACAATATCTTCATTGTTTTAAAAAATAAACAAAATAAATATCGAAAAATCCCCTTTCACATTTCAGTAATAAGGCTCCGCCGGGCGCCTTTTTTTTTTTTTTTTTTTTTTTTTTCTATCAACACTTGGCGCCCGAGCGGGCGCCTTGATACTTAGTATTTATTAAGCACATTTAATATGTATGCTTTAAAAGTACATATGTATTTTAATTTTATATACCAAATTATAAGTCAGATATGTCTCGCATATGTATCTTTTGTTTATAATTGACATACACGAATTATGAAAATATAGTTTTTTTAATAGGTTTCGTATAAGAAAAATATAAAGTGTAAAATTTTCCGTCCGTGTAAGTACTAATACCTAGTAACGGTACTTCAAAATTTTAAGTCCAAGTACAAGTCCGCGATAGTTGCATCTGTATTTTAAATTTTCCAAATCCAGGTACTGAGACTTGTACTGGTATACTGGTGTTTAAAATTTTACAGGTCTGCTACTTATGTATATTCATTAATAATTTTTATGTGCAAAAAATAAGTATGTAACTTCATTTTAAGATCTTTATAAAATTGATTTATAATATCATCAGTCGAGCTGTTAATGCTGTATGAAGATACGGAATAAACTAAAGAAAATCTCTTTAAATCCAAAGTTATAATAAAAGAGGATACTATTATATTAATTTATGTATGTAATGCATGTTCTATTTTCAAAAGTTTACGAATCAAGTGAGAATTTTGACTATTTTCACTACCTCGCCAACTTTCAAGTTGCTCAAAATATACCCAACTTGGTGACACGAGGCATTTCTCCACGAGGTAACATCCGCAGCTGGCGGAGTTCGTAATCTCTCCGGAGGAGTCCATTATTTATTGCGCATTTTCCAAACAGTTAATATTCATTGTTCCCGTCCCCGAAGGTCGGTAAAGCGTACAGCCACCCTGTAAAAGTAAAGTGGAGCCACCGTCCCGGGGTGAAGTACCTGTTTCGGAGTGTCGGTAAGATCTGAGTGCTCGTCCATGGCATGCAGTTGTAATGTTAATTACACAAATCCTTCATACTCGAAGGAAAAGTTTCCTGCTCTCCTCACTTTCGACTTTCGAAAAGTCCTTACGTCCGAAATACTCGAGCTTGAAAGGTCACTCGAGCTGCTTCCCAGCCCCGGCTGGCCGGCATTGATCACTCATTCCGTAGCCGGGTCCGATGTTAGTTTATGCAAAGTAAAACAATTCACGCCCCACCCCGAAGGTCAATCTTCTGTTCGGGGGTGGAAAGTGATGTTTTTCTCGAGCATTCATCTTTGAATCGAAGAAACTTGCTTCCCTGACGCTCGGTGGAGGGCGGACGGTGCTCTGCAGCTGCAGTGGCCCTTCGAGTGAAGACTGATGGAGCTCGCCTAGAAAACTGATGAATAATGGATTCGATATCATTAAGAAAATGTTTACTCCTACAAATTTCAATTATGGACTCAAAATTATGTTCGACATATTGCCGGATGGGCGGTCGCCTTGCGCTCCAAAATTTCGACGAACCATACACGGTCCTAGTTCGGCTGGCCATTTCCTGTCTGGAATTATGGATTCCCCCAAATAATTCAGCAGCGTTCACTATTTGCCGATGAAATTAAACTCCGTCGTGCATTGTGTGCCTTACACTTGCCGGCGGTGGCCTTAAGGACTAGTTATTGGCTCGACGGAGATACCGGCAGCTCGGTGCGAGTAATTGAATCGAATCAATTAAAAATTTATTCGCGTTTACGGCAAGCTGAGCTGGGGAAATGAATAAAATAATAAATAATTATAATAATAAATAGTAAAATAAATTGACGATATTGAAGTTACTTTTTTAAAAGTATAAAATCGAATTAAACGATATTCGGTATGCTACTTCTAAGAGTTCGATCGCTAAATGATGAAAAAAAGAGAAACTCCTCGATTAATTCATGTAAAAAAAATGAAGAAATAATTTTAACTTTATTTTTAAAATATTATAGTTAGTTCTGTATTTCTGCCAGACATTTTAAAAAACTTTCTTCTAGGGCATAAACCAAGTTCAAAGTTTCCCGACTTTTGATTAATTTTAATGAATATAAAAAAGCAATCGCTTGTATTTACTCGAGATATCTAACATTATAAAAAGCTACAGTATTTTCCAAATTCCCATAATGTTCTGACAAAAGTTGTAGGAAACATACGGACTTAAATTAAAAATGTAAATACACGTAGTTCTACAATGTCCTGAAATTAAGCAAATTACCTTTAATCTCAAATAAA
Source organism: Eutolmus rufibarbis (assembly GCA_963920795.1). Lineage (NCBI taxonomy): Eukaryota > Metazoa > Arthropoda > Insecta > Diptera > Asilidae > Eutolmus > Eutolmus rufibarbis. Next base: position 42,290,920 of record OY987204.1, on the reverse strand, counting down.
CGATCTTTCTACAGGGTTCCATCAAAATTCGTAGGAAGACCTTAAGCTCAATCTGTCCTCAAATTTCCTACATTTGTTTCAATAAACCACCACGGAATGGAACGAAGTATAAAAAATTTAATTAATAATTTTTATAGATTCGTATTTTATTTTTTCTATATATTTTCCACATCATTATCATTTGTAAAATGAAAAAAAAAATATATAAAATAAATATTTGGCTATTAGTACTATAAGGGCCTTATAGCGTCAATAGAATCTATTCGACTTTATCGATTCTATCGGTAAAAATTAAGGTATCGCATAAAGCGATCGACTCTTCTAATTTTAAAATAGAAAATTTGAGTGGAAATTTGTCGAACTGACGTTGGTTTTTGTACTATGATGAGATACAAGACAACAATACAAATACTGATAAAAAGATTCCAGGAGACATTACACGAAAAGACTTTTTGAATTCCATATTTAAAAATATTACTTTTACAAACAAGCAATTAATTTTTTGCTCAAAAATATACTTTCATAATTAAAAAAATTTATCAGTCTTTAAATAAAACAAAATCTTCCTTACATAATAAAAAAGTTAAATTTTCGTATAAAGTAAAAGAAAATTTATTGAAGCCCTTTAATTTACTAAATAATATCATCGCATATTGAATCCAGCACCTAAACTATTATTTCTTTTTTTAAATTTGTTACTCAATCCTATTTTTTCTGTAGGTATAATGAAAGGAAAGGAATGCAAAATTTATTATAAAATTATATTTATTATACTTACTTCACCTCTTAAGTACATATACTTAATAGATTCGACATAAAGTCGATTCAAAGTAGATTCTCGCGATAAAGCCTTAAATATTTGGTTAGTTATCGTAACACCTCCCTTGTTATAAAACCAATAAGCTATCAAAACTAAGTAATTGTACATTACAACACTAAGTCTGGAAAACTTGGAAAATGAGAAAGAAACATTTTTATTTAAAAAATTACAATTTATGTATATAAAAGTTTTAGAGAGAATATTGAAAAATCAATTTGTTGATAATTTTTGGATGACCTTGGATATTTATAACACTTCATATCTCGCCTTCCAAGACTTGACAACTTTGGTGTCATACCTTTTTGGTCAGAATTAATATATGTACATATAATTTAAAACTATATTTTGTACATAATGTTAAGTTGTTTGCCGCAATTTGTGTGGACATTAGATTTGTGCACATTCAATTTTCTAAATTTATTATTGTCGTTTTATGCTTTTTAATTTCCTTTTTTAATACAATGCTATTCAATATTTGCCAATGAAATTAAATTCCGTTGTGCACTGTGAGCCTTGCGGTTGCAAACAGCGGTCTTAAGCAACATTTATTATGACTCAAAGGAGACACCGGCAGGCCTTCCGGTGCGGGTAATTGAATCGAATCAATTGAGAATTAAAAATTTATTCGCGTTTATTGTGGTCAATGGAGTTGGGGCTGGACGAACTCTATGTTTGTTTACACGCACGCAAGGAGGAATGTGCCTGCTAGCTGAGGGAATCTAGGACTTCTCTAGGACTGGATATGACCGGCATTACCCGAACGAATGCCGGACCATTTCACACGAGAAATGGCCAAAGTTTGGCCATCACTTTACGCATTTTGTGACAAACATCGCATTTCAGGGCCAACCCGGCGGCCAAGGAGCTGCGGCAAGGGAGGCGCCCGGTGATCCCTACGGGCCGCACCCGACCATTCATCTGTCGGGATTATGCCGCTCGTGAGGACATGGGCCGTACGTAGACTTGGGACTTGAAATAATAGCGCAATAATATCGATCTAATGGTTTTGCAGATAAACAGGAATCGCTCCTAAAGCCCACATTACTGCAATACTTATTCAATCTGGCCCGGGGGTTGGGGAGCGGTGTCGTGAGGATTTTGTAATTGTTATGGCCTGTGTGCACGAAACTTGCGGGCCCCTCGAAGCCCCGAATGTGCTTCGCTTAAGCCAAGTAGAATGCCATTGCCTAGTAAGTACCATAGTTGTTTCGCCAGTAATAGGGCAGGTAATTCGGGCTTTTAGCCGGAGAGAATTTCAGGCGAAAAGGTTTCGCGAAAAACAATTTCGTAAAGCGCTCGTTTGCCCTGATTTATTGGGTAGCAGGAGGAATATCACTAAAAATTATTCGGTGGAATTTTTGGCAGAGAATAGGTGCTGCGTTCCCGGGCCGAATGTTCACTGCGGCTCATATGCCCCAAAAGGTTTGTTCGCCTTGGCTACGGCCGCGAAAGGCAGATTTATTGCCTGTGCATCATCGATTCTCGCCCGTTTGAATTAAACTCATTTCTCATTTATTCAGCTGCTCCTATTTTACCCGTGCTCGAGGAAGACAACTTCCTAAAATTGCATTCTGTAGCAGCAAAAGCCTGAACTAGACTGTGCAAAATTTAGCTGATAGACTTGATGTGCTTGAAACTTTTGATTTAGGGGCTTTCGAAAATGCAGAATGCTTCTACTCCGTTATAAAGTTGTTTCGATGGCTTTCTTACTAAAGAAGATCGTTTATTAGATAAAAGAAAAGAATGACGTTTTGTAGCCAATTTTAAGAAAGTTTACAATCAGATATCTTAGACTCTGTTTCATCCCAATTTTTCTTCCTCACAATACAAAAATTAAAAAGTTTTCTCTGTTGTACAGGCTGATGACTTCAAATTAGATTTAATGGATTTAATGGATTTTAAATTTTTTTTTTATTAACTGAAGAATTAATTTCAGGTCCGAATAACAATTTGAACAATATTTGCCTATTTGCAATCACACCAATTGTTCGCTTGACGTCGTTAGCTTTATAACACTTTGAATAATTGAAACACAAACATCACCATGAATCCGAATCTCAGCATAGGAACTTTACTTTTACAAGATAATGCACCAGTTTACGCAGCGTAATTTTCGAGTCAAGCTTTGGGAGAGACTGACTTCCAAAATTTTAAACACCCATCTTACAATCAAAACTTGGTTTCCAGTAATTATTACCTTTTTATTAATTTAAACAAAATATTTACTGGACCGAAAATTTGAAGATGAGAATCCATTGAGATCAACTGACCCACCTTCAGTCTTTATAAAAGCGTAAAAAATGTATTGAACTTAAAGAGGACTGTATTGAAAAACAAATATTTTTGAGAATTTTATTTTGACTATACATATTAATATAGGTAGGTACACAAGGCTTAGAAAACAAATCATGAACATTGAAAGTTTTTTATTATAAAATATTTGGTTGATAAAATTAAACAACTTATCTTTAATCTAACTCACCCCTGAGTTAAATAATGCGATAAATCAACACTAACTGAGCTTTTCTTGTTTTTGAAGTGACCTTTAAACAGCATCTATTCCGTGCAAGTTGAAATCGTGGATTTTTATACATAAAACCGTGTAAATCGAAAACAAGCTAAAATTTGGTTTTGAATTAAAATAAAAGTGAAGATACCTTGAAAAACATAAAAATAATATTGAAATTCAATTTAGTAGACAAAAAATATATATAATCGTTAAAAAATTTAATCCAAAATTTAATTCCTGTCATTACTTTCAGAGACTGTTAATATTTTCTTCTCGATTGGTATGATATTATTTTCATTACCTACTCGATAGCATTTTATGAGACCATATACTTGAATTTTAAGGGAATTTTTCTCGAAACTGCTCTTTTTAAACTGGTTGATATGATATCTCAAAAACTACTAACGATTTCGCTCAAAGTTTTACGGCTTATTCAATACATATGTAGTTCTAGCCCGAAAATAGTGAAAACGTCGGAAAAGATGACAACGGCAGTAATCATTCCTCTTTTCCAAATTGCTCCAACAATTTAGTATTTAAAATGTTGACTTAATTCTAGTTCCGTTGAGAGCTATGTACATATGTGCTATAGATACGTGACTACAGATTAAAATGAGGCTGGAATTTTTAATATCACGTGAACAGAACTGCCGGAATTGTATCAACCACCAGCCACCTTTTTTTTGCATGTGTTTCTAACTAAATTTCCAAAAGAATGTTACTTTCATGGTTCTTCAAAAAAATAGCCGTCACACAAGACGACGCCCATATATTCAACATAAAATCTATCCTATCTATCCTAATTATGTACAATCTGTCTATCTATTCTAATTGTGTAGTTAATTTTAATTATTTAGCTGAATCTCTAGATTTTACTGTGTCAAGAAGGTAGTTTAAAGAAGGAATTAATTTGTTTAAATTTAAAATTAAATATTGTAATTTTCTTTTTGTGTATACATACATACATATGTATATGCTAGTCTGTAACTGTGCATGGATTTTGATAAAACTTTGTAGGATTATTCATTTGGAGTCAAAAGTAACTAATATGCAAAAAAATTTGCCGGTCACTTATTTCCGGAGATATTATTTATATAAGCGACCGAAAATTATGTTTTTGTATATCCTAAAAGAACATTCCTACAAAGTTTCATTAAAATCTATGAAGAGACCTCAAACTCAATTTATGACGATAGCAATAGGATTCAATTCTACATTTTCTAATGCTAAGATATTTAAGATCTGGTCAGCGTTAAGGGAACTAAAAGTTGAAAATCAAATTATGCTTAAGTGTCCCTCTCCTCCCTATCTTTATAATAAAACTGAGATTATTAAACATTTTTTCTTAAAAAATAGAGAAGATACACCTTTTACACCTTTTACATTTTAACATATCGATTAGTCGATTTCAGAAAATGATTTCTTTCTGTGTACAGCGAGGAAATGGTTCACAGCTCGAAGCACCCAGGGGGGTTTACTTGCCGGGGCGGCGGGATCCCGCGCTAGGCGGAACTGTGCCATAAACTTGTGCCGCTCCGGCGGAGGAGCCGACTCCTCGGGACTCGGGAGTCGGGAGTCGGGAGTCGGGAGTATTAATTACACGTGCATTCAGATGCATTATCTCAATTTGCTCGCCCGTAAAAGTAACGCCCAGGAAACTACGTACTCGAGGAGAGTGCTTCGCACACGTTAGGAGTCGTGTGAAATTTTTATGGCGTGTAATCATCATCGAGTGTTTACGGCATGACTCTTTTAGGGCTTGTATGACAACATCAATTTACATGAAGCACCTCTCGGTCGACAAAGATGCGGTGGAATTTCTCACACGTCATTAGATCCGCACGAGGAGCAGCGGGTCGTAAAAGTGCCGGAGGAAGTTTTTGCAGTGCGCTGCTCCTCGGATTTCCCCGGAAGTTGAGTATCGAAAGTTTCTACGATTTCTATGGGTTCCCCGCGAGTGCCGAACGAGCGCGTTCTCGTAAACACTTTGCTTTTATGAGTCGTCAATTTTTTATTTATGCGCGCTTTTTGCAAATTTATTGCGCCCGGGCGGGAATTTGCCGTGATCTATGGGTTATTGCAGCGACAATTGTCCTTCGTGACAACTGATCGATGGATTCCCGATGATAGAGCCGCCCGGGTGATTAATGCCTCCTAAACATCTTACTGAGCCGAATGCGCGCTTTTTTGCCCGCGCCTCGCCGGTTATTTTATGTGCCCGGTGGCGCTGACAATGGTCCGGGCCCGAACCCAACGCATCCGGCGACCAATGTGATTTTTTAGTTTTTACACTCTGCAAGTTTCTTAGGGCCCTCCTGAGGATTGCCCCAGACCCGGCGTGCAAAAGAGCCACTTTTTTTCCCCCCGGAGTGCACGGGGGTATAAAAAATCAGCGAAATTTTTACGAGTACCATTTTATTGGAAGTGTTAACGACCAGGGAGCACACGGCCCGCCCGGCGGACGTTTGCTTACACCTAACCGGGAGCTGACAAATCAGAAAAAATGGCTTCTTCCAGGGTTCGTGCAGGATTTAGTTTCGAAGGTTGCTCTTTAGGACTCTGGCGACGACGGCGGGCTACCGCCACACCTCTCCAAGTTCGTTTTCTAAACTGTAAATTGGCCTCTACCTTCGATCGCCATAAATATTGCCCTATTCCGGTAAGCGCTGTTGGGTCACACGGAAATTATTGGTCGCTTGTAAAGTTAAGTTGGCTCCACCTTTCGGTTGAACCCTCAGTTGCTTTGATTTCAGAAAGGTGATGTAGCAAAAAATTTAATCTTTTTCTTAAACGGACCATGAAAGAATATAACAAAGAAATTTACTTTAATTTCAGTTTTACAATTAGGTACTAATCCCATATTATGCTCCTTTTTTTTATGATTCAGTTTTCTTCCTTTTTGCTTATCAAATTATATATATATATTTAAATTTACCACAATGAAATTTCTTACACTCCTCTGATTTTGAGGAAATTATAACCATAAAATGCTTTTAAAACTGCATATGCGATGGAATGTTCAAAATATACGAGCATTACACTCGAAAATCAGTGTATTTATAGGGAAGCGCTTTTACAGTCCTATTTTGGCGCAGTAACAAAATCATTTGATTTAAAAAAGTGCTTTTAATATCAACTGTCATTGTAGAAGCTGACAAACACTCGAATTCTTTCCTTAAAACTTTGTTTTTATTTTATGTGTACCTAAACATCTTCGGAAAAAAAAGCCGGAAGGAATCCTTTATGTTAATATCAGACAAGCAAAATAGCTCCAAATTTTGATAAGGACTTGTGGACCCAACCTAATTTAAATTAAAACAAGGCCGGTTTGATTCAAATTTGAAATAGGCTCTAGCTTTAGCCAAATTTAAACCTGATATATATATTAAGTTTAAGTGAGGCTAAAATCAGATATAGGCTATATGTACTATGTATATACCTATTTTATAGATTTAAGGCCTTAAATGGGAGAATACAGAACTCTGTGGAGACCTTGGTGGATACGCACCCTTAACTGCTGGAATCCATAACATTCTTCTTTTAACATCTTTCCATCTCCCCAGAATCTCAAGATTTTGTGAGATGTTGCGAAATCCATATGACAATCTATTGGATTTAACATACAAGTAGGCGATTTTGGAATCTTGAGATTTTGAGATAATCTCAAGCAAAATCTTACAAATTCATTGTGGCATCCCCAAAAGGTTTATTCAGAACTATTTAGCAGGCTTTAAAATTGACTTTGAATTGAAATGGAAAAAGAAGCTACAAAGAAAAGAAAATGTAGACTAGTGAAAACTATGATGAAAAACTTTTAAATTACTTATTTTAAATCCCAAGATTTTCGGGAGATGTAAACATGGTATCGTAATTTTCTTAAATAGGTACATTTTTACGGAAAAGCTTTTCACCGCTATTGTTGAATTTATTTTGCTATTAGAATACCGATAACAACTAAATAACAACTAAGGCTAACAAAATCATAACAAGAGTGCGATTAAAATTATTACTTCGGGACAGAATAGCATTGTTAAGGGTGTAGCAAGGCTTGATTCTTTTTTCTCGTAATTCTCTGAAAAACTAGTACTGAATATTAAATAAAGAACTATTTTCTTATTTTCAACCTTGCTTTCTGTAGTTTACTACGCCCGGTCTTCCCCCCGTTAACTTCTAAGAGACAAAAGTTTTAATTTTCTTACTGTGTTAGTTAAATAACTTTCTAGATAGTAATTGAAAACTTTGAGAATTTTTCTGATATTATTTACCTGAGGGAATTTAAAGTACCTTCTCAAAAACACCTGTTATTATGATAACCTGAAATTATAAAAGCAGTTTGTTTTCAATTTTCCCACTTTGCTTTATTTACATACAAGATACTTGTGGAGTCGCATAAATAAAAAATTCAAACTGCTGCGACTGAATTTTCTTTCGGTATTGAATGGAGTTACAAAATTATAAATAGAAAGATAACTTAAATCAATACAGTAGAACGCCGATTATCCGAACGCCGATTAACGGTATCGCCAATTATCCGAATCGGTCCTAAGCGTAATATAAAAAATTAAAACCAAGTACATAATGTAATTTTTGTTTTTTTTTGCTACTATGTACCTCTATTATTGTTGTGAATTTTTATACTTTGTATTTTTGTTAAGGCCTGATGGGGTTGCAACTTACTCTGATCGAGATGTTCATGTGAGCGTTATTGTAGAACTGTGTTTGTTAAACTTAATAAAGTTTATTCTTTGCGTGACAGTTCGTTTTTCTTTATTACCAGTCTATGTCCGATTATCCGAATTTTCGATTGTCCAAATCGACCCCGGTCCCAATTAATTCAGATAATCGGCGTTCTACTGTAATATGGTTAGTCTTTTAATTGTTTCTGCTTTGACTTTTACCTTAAATATTCGGAGTTCTTGGTAAAATTTTTGATAATATTTATCATATCTACCCTATGTATAATATGTAGAAGTTAAAATTAGCTCTTTTGGGCAAAAGTCAAAGTAGGCTTATTTGTTTAAGTTTCTATACTTTTGATCGATTGCTCTCAAATTAAGGAAGTTTAGCAGAAAATTATTAATTTTAAAGTTTATATACAATATACGTATAAAGTTCATATTAATGCGAAAAATTAAAGAGTGTTGGAAATTTCCATGAAATTTATAACCCTATTTTTTAAACCGACGGAATTCATGTTCATTTGGAATATAGGATATTTATAAGGAATCTGAAACCATACAGATTTCCAGTTTGCGTTTAAATTTCCTTCGGTTCGAACGGAATCGGGATTCAAGAATAGGGCTATTTTAACTCCGTGGAATTCAAGAATAGGGCCATTATTTATTTACTTTTTTAAAGTTACGGATTAACAAAAACACTGTTTATTGGATGAGCCAGTTAATATCTTTTAAGGTTAACTAAGGAAGGAAAAAATTTTAAAAAAGGGTCAATATATATTTTATTAATGAAGATTAGGAGTATTATTTATATGAGCGAATTAATGTGGCCTACAATGTGTCACGCATAGTGACTTGCGACGAACAAATTGTATAAAGCTGTACACATCGTGTGAAATTTTTTATAGTTTTCTTGAATTTTACTTACTATAATTAGTAAAATTCAGAATTTCTTTATTTTTACGTATGTATTTGCATGTTTCAATTTGAATTTGAGGAACCACTACTCAGTTGTGTATGTAAGTTTTTACAACTACTACTAGTAAAATTGTGAAACCAATTTAGATATTTACATACAAATTTTGTCTTCCTTATGCTATTACATATTTTCTGTTTTTACTTATAACTATTGCAATGAGTCCGTACAGCGTTAATACTTTGGGTTTTCATTTAATGCCAGCTTTTAGGTTCTATTTGCACTTCAGTTCTGTTTTAAATTAATTGTTTTTGATGAATCTCGGTTATAAATGAATAAATAAACTATTGTCGATAGTAGTAAGTCTCTGAGGAACTTTCATTTTCCTGCAGTATTCCCAGTACTTCCTCTATTACTTCGAACTGCGGATAGGCCAGCGTTATACATTGACTTCCCAAACTCTTTACTATATGCGATTTTAGTGAACGGACTCAGCCCTGGAAATAGTATTTAAAAGCCCTAAGGGATGTCGGATGTCGGCCAGGTGGCTAGCAGACCGAGTTCTAACTCACGGTTTTTGGTGTATTACGTAACGAGCGAAATATTCTATGGCAAGTGCTAAGTTGAAACATAAAACTTTGAAGGCAGCGTGTACCCAAGGAGCACGGCGTAGCCCGAAAAAACAACTCGTTTGCCGTTTTGCAGCAACTCGTACTCAGGCCGGGATAGGAAACGTTCCCGCGTTGCCTGCAATTCTGCCTTAAATTTTCCTATTGTTAATAAACACACATTTGCCGCACGAAACACGGAGCAGCGCTTAATATCCTTCACCCGGTGAACAAATTCATTGTGCACGTGGCGGGGGCGCGGGCGGGGGCAGGGCGCACTTGTTTCCAGTTCGCCGAAACTTTGTTCTACAAGGAAACTTAAATAGTAAATCGAGTGTCATAAATCTTATTATAATTGCATTCAGCCAGGTAAGAACTCTGAGAAATATTCGCATTAAGGCATAAAACACAGCCGTACAAAAGCGCCTCAGACACCGCCGCGTAATGTGCATTCGCCGGCGAAATCGTGACAAAAAGAGGTGCAACCATTTGCATAACTACAGCTCGTCATTCAGGGCGGCAGCCCCACCGCTGTCTGCGCCACTTATAAGCGGCTTAAAATTCAGGGAACTAAATTCCGCTGTTGATGTCGCATTATGCCCAACTTTGCGATAGAATATGCAAATCCGGGAGCCCCGGATAGATAAATGATGCCCCGGGTAACCTGTTACTGGCGGGCCATTCAAACGGGGCTCCGATGCGCTGGATTGTCGCAGTCATCGGGAAATACGAGTCGGCGGAATATTGATGACTGCGCCCCCGCGGCCCGTCACAGACGCCACCGCGCGCCCCTGAGAACTTGAACTTCGAGCGCCGCCAGCCGTAGACGGCTGTTCCGGCATGCGAATTACCGCGTCAGACGGAGTCACTTCTCGGGCTTCAACCCTTGGCTCCGGCACTTGTATGCAAATTTTGGGCTGCCCGGGGCCGTCTTCGCTGCGGCGGTGCTACGCAGCGAGGGTCAGGCCACCACCAGCCATAGCCAGTCCAGCGCTCCCCATAATCCTTCTAATCACCGCTGGCCTGGGCCCTCCGCAAATAGATAGCACCGCTCCGACCGCCCCGCCCCGCCCGAATTTTAACTAAGCGTAATAAAATTATCATATTTCATCTCAAGCATTGTCGTAATCGGGCTGGGGGTGGGGCTGCACATCTCGCCGCCCCGCGCATAAGTGGGCCGCAGCCCCGGGCCAGCTTTAATTCATGAATATGTGCATAAGTTCTGGAACCGCCGGAATGACTTTCTCGCAGACTTTTTCATTTCGTTAAGCTCGGAAAATGGGGTTTTTCCCCGTGTATGCAGTTGTCGCTTCCGAAGCCCTGCAGTCGTGTAAAATTTGAGCGGACTCCGCCGCAAATGTCGCTGGGTGGTGGTTGTACCTCCGCTGCGAGACGTAAGTGGGCTGCAGGACCCACCGGCTCAAGCAGCGGTGGTAATTTAAGTTTTGTAATTAAATTGTTGGAATTTGCAGTGGGAGTTGCAGGGAATGGACTTTTCGCCCACCTATATTTGATTTCTTTTCCCAAATAGACAATTACTTTTCTGCTTGTTCTTTGGGGAATCATTTAGCAAGGCGACTTTATCTGAATTCAGTTTTAAAAGTTGAAGGTTTTTGAAAAGGGAATTTAATAAGATTTTTAATATGAGAATTAATTTCATCCATCCGTAAAGACACATTAAATTGGTTTTTTTTGTTAGTCCTTACCCAAAATATAACCATCATACAATCATACCACATATTTTATTTGAAAAAAAATTTGACCTTTATTACATTAGGATAATAAATTTCTTACTGAAGATCATCTGAAATTCTCTGAATAGGTACATACAGTGCTGCCGGAAATTTTAGGACTAAACGTTGATATTGGGCATCTGACGCTCTGTATAATTGTGACATAGTGCTATGATCTATAGAAATATGGCCTAAATGTAAGTTAAATCTATCAAAATTCAATATTATTATTACCTGCCATAATTTTGACAAGTAAACTAATTTTTTTACTACTTTTGGAACAATTTAACAATTTTTTTATTACTTTAACGAAAACTTTGAATTTTTTCCTTATTTATTAAAAATTCCCCATGTACCTAATACAACGGTTTGAATTACACAGTGATACACAATTAAACTAAGTACAAACTATTCTGCGAAAAACTTCTAATTTTTATCATGAGCAAAAACGGTATTTTCCATTTAAAGAGAGATAAAAGAGAATTTGGTTGTATAATTTTTACCACAATTGCATTAGGTTTTTGCTAATTTTTGTTAAAATTAGTACACAAATTAAAACAAAATTTTATGAAATAATTAAGGACAGACAAAGATTTCATGCACACCCGCTGTCACCATCCCTCTGCTCCTTATCAACAAGTGAAGGGCTAAGGAATAGCATATATGCCCAAAATCAACGTTTGGTCTTAAAATTTCCGGCAACACTGTATAATCAGCCTCTGTCAAGTACTTAACAATTTCGCAATTAGGTACTCAAATTTTTAGTATCTACTTTACTTACATGTACCTAATTCTAACTTATATCTAAATTAAAAGCTGGAAGAGCTGAAAATACACCGGAATACGCAAAATGCTTTACTAATGATTCAATCTTGATCGTAGGGTGTTTGGGCAGCAATATTATTTTTTATATTTTGAAAACAATATTTTCCTGAGATTTTTTTTATTAATCAAAAAAAAAACTCTCATTTTTAGGGTTCAAACAGATATTATTTCTTAACCAAAGTTTCAACTAGACGTTATGCTTTGTAGAGTTAACTATTTAGTTGTTCGAGGGCTTTACTAATTCTCGAACCGTGTTAGAGTGAAACCATGGTCTTGAAATGCTATAAAGAAAAGAAAATATATTGCAATAAACGCATGTGCCTTGACCCATAGTTCTCATTTTAAAGATTTAGCTAATGAGAAAATATTTCGATCTCAAAATCATTAAAATGTTGTATTTAGGAACATAGGGTCTGTACCATATATTGTGTAATTGTTTTAGCTTCTATTCCAATTTATTAATTTTCAAGAGCTTTAAGGCTACATATTGAATATGTACATATAATATAAATATTATAATAAGAGAGATAGATAATATAATAGAATAAAGTTTCACACTGATGAGTAAGTTAGGACACTTTATTTACAGGCGTAAATAACTAAGAAAATATATTGACAAGTGGTGAAACCATTGCGCAAACAGGTATGTGAGTCCGAAGGTGAAAAGAATCCGTCAAAAGCTCATGTAAATACTTTCGGAAGCCCCAAGTAATTCACAGAATAAAACACGCTTGACTGGCACAACAGGTTAAGAAGTTCCCACAGATAGGCTACAGCACCGTCAGTAAATCCTGGCTGACAGAAATACCCCTGTTTGTATTGAAAGTGATACAAAGGATTTTTCCCCGCCCAGCGCCGGCCTCCCTACACTTAAACGATGAAAGGTAATCCCAGGTATCAATCTACAAAAACCAAACATAACCCTACACTTAGTCGGGGATGTGAGTAGTCCTTAAGGGTGACCAGGTTCGTGCGATCGAAAACAACCTTAAGGATGGCCCCACCTGTTCTAGCTAAGAAAACACAAGTCACACTACTGCCGGCGACGGACAAACACACACCAGCACAAAGATAGTTGTGTCTACCGTGACTACCTGTTAATGCTGGCATTCAGCTTCTTCAGACTCACCTTAAGTTCGGGGGATATGACGAGCTTCGTGGGCATTCTGGAATTCGGGGAGTAGCAAAAAAAGCCATCCAGATAAATGCGGCTGTCGGGGAAGCCCCCGCTCGTCTTTGGCTAGCAGAACATCTCCGGCCTAATTTACTTCTTTGGCAACTTTCCTCACGTGCATGTAACTCTGACAGGTGTCACGGAGGGAAGTTCTTGTTTAAATAAAATTTATACTCCCGCCCTAGTTTGGCTTATAACAGTTTATGTAGTTTTAGTTTATTTTGTCAAAAAGGACGCAGAGCGCCGTTTAGTGAGATTAAAACTGATTTAATCTTAGCTAAAGCTTTGCTAAGTTAATCCAATTACTTTTATTTACATTTGTATGTAATGTAGCAAGTACATATTAATTTTTCAAAACAGAAAATGGTTGTTTTATAAATTGCGCCAAAAAGTAGTCCCAACATTAAATCCTTTGCTTTAGGAACAGTACTATCTCTGGAACCTTTTCCCGCCAATTTTCTTGAAAAGAGTGTCTAAACGGAGGACATAAATATTTTACATAAACTATGACGCCCTACTATATTAAAGTTTAAATCGCTCGACTCGATTAGAAAAGATACATATTAAAAGTTGCTATACGAAAACTCATGGCTTCACTAGTCGACTCGAGCGAACTAGATTTCCGTAATAGAACTCATCAAAGTACAAATAAAATAAAAAAAATCTTTACAATTTGAAGTAATTCGATTAATAATATACTGGAACATTGAAGATTCGATATTTGAAATAGAAGATTAAATTCGAAAATATTGAAACTGATGTTTTACAAGAAAAATATTTCTTACAGATGTTTTTCCGATAGCAAATCATTTGAAATATTTAAAAAATATACATATAAGATTAATTTCAGTTGTTTTCAGTCAGTTTTCTGAGACGAAGATAAACAAATTTGCGGCGCTGACTCCTTTTTGTATTGAATAACTGCAAATTTTTTCCTTCTGATTATTCCGGAGTTTTCAGTATTTCTGTTTAAGCATTTGAAAGTTTTTTATTTTACAACTCTAAGCAGTGTAAAATAATATATTTTAAAAATGGCATCGCTTTTTATTAATATCTCATATTGCGAATTTATTTGACGAACTGCTATTAGCTAGATTTAACTATAATTTTAGAGTTACAAATTGACTAAATTTAAAATATTGATTTTAATTAATACTCTTGAGCTTAAAAGTTATTTATGCATGTAATTAGGAAAATAAGGCGCCGATTAATTTATGTAAACTTTCCTTTTATCAGAATTGAGGAGTGCCTCTTCAAAAGGAGCTATTTCCACCTTATCGTCAAAGTTTATTTTACTAATTTTACTACTAATCTAAAATTCGATGTAAAACTGTCTTTATACTTTTGATTTCTTAGAAATATGATATCAGCCTTATTTTACAAGCTTTATTTAACTTGGTTTCCTGTCTGTTTGTTTGGCAGGGACAAATCTTGCGATCGATTTTTCGAAAACTTCCCGATATTCGATGATCATGTACACACATTTGCATACACCTTTGGTTATGAAGACAATGTAATATAGTACATTCAATATTATGGTAGATCCAATATGGCCATCACTACAAAATGGTGGATTACAGTTTTTTTTCTTTACAACCACTTCGATATGGGTATCAAATAAAAGGGTATAACAAGTAGAATAAAATTTGTCTTCTTTTTAGTTCATTTAATACAAGTTCGTTTAAAACCATTTTTTTTGTTTAATATTATTTATTATCCTAATCAGAAGGTGTTATTTACTTGCATTACAAGAGTCAACTGTGTTCAAAATTGTTCATCAACAAAGCGTAATATTTTCAGAATATCTATACAAAAGGTGTTATTTCCAGTATTTATTGTATATAAATTTGTTTTTTAATAAAAATACTGAAAACAAATTTGCTATAATAATAAGTATCGTGTTCATAAATAATCTTTTTGAAACAAAAAACACTTGCATTGTACAAATAGCGACCGCAGTACGTTTTGTTTTTTAATTTTTGTAAAGTTTGATTCGTGTGGACATATAATACATATGTACATACATACATACATACATTTGAACTGAAACTCCTCGAATTGTTTGAAAAGTGCGGAAAAGTATGATTTAATTATTTGAAAAAGGTATTCGTATCGAAAACTTGCTTAAAAAAAAAAACAATGTTAGAAAATTACATGTTTTGATATATTAAGTGTTAATGTGTATGTGCTGTTGCCTATTTTACGTGCAGCCTATGTGTAGCAGTGGAGAACACTGCCAGATTCATTCTACTGGCAGACTACCTTGAGAGCCTAATAAAAAGGACATTTTGTCGGTGAATAGTATCTTAAAAGTGAGGGCTCTTAAGAACGCGTATCTTTCTTGTTTCACGATCTTCTAGGGTAAAATAGACATTCCGAATGTTCGGTATTAATTCTAATACAAAACAGCCGTAACTTGTCGAAAACAACAGATTAATGCATTTCGAGAAGTTTTGACGACCACGTCCGGCGGGTCGTTGACGGTTGCAATTAGACCGCGAAAGCGGCATAAAATGTTAATAAGTGGCGGGTGGGAGGGGGAATCTTCTGCTGACTGCTAGCCCCGGCCGGAGCGGCTTATCTCGGAAGGCTGCTGACTAGCCGGCCTCCGGATTTGGAGGACCCACCTACGTCCGCACTAACGGCACATACTTCATCACCAGGGCGACACAAAGGACACGGCCATTTCCCTTATTTATGGAAGCGCCTTCTCCGAAATAATTTGTTTATGCCGCTGCTGTGGCCATTGGCGGTGGAGGGCCGGGGCCCCGCTGCCGCAGCAAACTGTGCCGACGCTGGGCTTTATGCTCTGTTTTTATTAAATAAATTAAACGGCGAAACGATTTGCCCCGGCCTCCGGGCCGGCTCTGGTTCGGCCGAATGTGCTGGGGTCGGGCGGATTGAAAGAAATCTCGTGATTTATTAAAATTGTCCGATGTTACATAATCCCGGGATATTTCATTCCGTTCACCAGGACAGCAGTCGCCAGTGTTCCTGATTAGACGAAATAATTTCCTGGACATGCGGCATTAAGGAATGATTTACGTTTGCTTGATTTAATCCGGCGAACGGCGACTGGAGGAGGAGATTTCTCGTTTTGTTAGAAAGAGCGGCCAACCGTTCTGCCGAGTTCCGGCTCCACGCAAATTTCATTTTCCGGGAATCACGGGAACATTTTACGCATGAAAAGTTGCTTATTGCGTCAAATCCATTTAACGATTACAGAGAATATTTCCCCCGAGGAAGTGCACTGCTGCGACGGCTACAACTCGAATTCCTGGAGAATTCTAACTCTAGCCGGTCCCAGGACCACATCGGGAAGACTGTAAGCGCCGACCACAAGCCACCATTTGACATCAGTGGATTTGTTTGGAACGTTTTCAAATTAAATGACTCCGCGCGCTCCCGGTTGCCCAACTCAATCGGATTTCCTTGGAGAAGGCTATTCCCTGTGCTCCTTGGGCCCCCAGGGGCCCCCGATTGGAACCGTTGCCGGCACCTACTTACGTGCCACTATTTCTCCTTCGCCATGATCTTGTGGGCTAACCACTGACACTAACTCAGGGCCTCTGCCGGCCATCCGCTGGACGGTGTGCAGTGAAATGTAGGGAAATGTGAAAATTCCCAGTAGTCGACCCCACAGGACTCCGCCACCCACTGCCTTGGCCGCCCCCGGCCCAATTCATTGCATTTGGTTACCGAGCAAATTTTCCAGCTGGGCGCACACCACAGCATCCGAACGGGACGACAGTCGTGGTCTGGGGATCGGGACGATCATCTGACAAACAAGAGCCAAGCAATCGGCTGTTTTACATACCCTCCAATGTCCAGTTTTACCTTCGGCGGCCATCGGTGCTTTTTTCTGCATCTCGTCCTGGCCGCATCAAGAAAAAAGGTACAAACTTCCCCCTGCCATCTATCAGGCGACCACCGGGCTGCATGTGGACCCGGCCCCCGGCCAGCCTTCCTGAAAATTGACATTATGGTTGATTTTCGGTTTGGTGTCTTCCCGGACTGAGCCAGCACCATCAACTGTTGATACAAAGTGTTCTGGCCTCCCGTGCGCCTCTGCTTCTCTGGTAAAATATGAGTCCTTCAATTGTGCACCCACGTCCTCTTTTTCCTTCCTATTTTTGTTTTAATCGAATCACACGATTCACACAAGATACGCTTAGTTTTTTTGGATCCATTTAGAAATGTGATTTCATCATTCACCTCTCCTATAGATAGTCTAGAATCTAGATGAACACTTGTTTTGCCGCCCTTGCTTCCCTAGTACTCTTGTAAGAAATATGCTGTATGACTTTAATTGGTAATTAAGATATAATGCAAGTTTTAAATTAATTTGATACAGCTGTAATAAAAATTAGGTTTATCATCGTTATTTTTAAAAGTAGTACAATTCCAGTGTTTTAACATATTCATGTGTATAGTCCTCATGCGATTCTTTCTTTCACTTTCATTCTCAGATGAAACGTTTTTTTTGAGAAAACGAACAATGGTTAAATCTAAAAGTTAGGCTTTGTCTAATTTTTAACTGAAAATCTTGTTTGTTTGATTCAAAATTAGGTTAGCCTGCTACTTCAAACATGGTAGATTTTCCTTATGTTTGCTGCAACAGAAATTAATTTGTTATTTTATCCAAGTTTCTTAGCTTAAAAATAATACAACACTTGGTTAATTGGTTGAAAAATTCTGATGCATTTAAATAAACGAACTTGTTACATATTTTTATATAATATAACCCTTGAAACTTGTTTAAATATTACGAATTTGCTTGTTCCTTCGTTTAGGACCTCTATAAGGTTGTAATAACCAAAACAATTTTTTTTTTCCACTTTCCCTGATCAAACAGACGGACAACTGAGCTAGAACAAAAAAAATCATCCTATTTTCACAAAACTATACCTAAAATTTAAATATCAGCTTTTATGTGACAGCGTCTTTTCAGCGAAAGGATTGAAAAATCCACTCTTTGTGTAATCTAATAAAAAGGTATAAAGCATTTTTTCTAATTATGTTATTTGCAATAAATTCAAAAAATGATATTTCAGCGAAAAGAATGCAAAATGGAATTAGAGGTTTTTTTTTTGGGATAAGCTTCGTTTTTCATAAATTTTCTCTGATCACATCGGTTACATTTTATAATAATTTCTAAGTTCCCCATTTGCCCACCCGAACCATAAAAAGTACCTACTAGAACTACGTACATAATGTACAACATGGGCGACGACAGGATTATTATTAAATTAACGGACGTGCTCTAATCTCACCGCGTAAATGCCTCGATGGAATTCACTTTTCATAATATCTGACTTCATCTCATATTTAGACTCTATCGTTTTTTCTTTGAGAGATCGATTTCCTTCTACATACAAAAAGAATTTTTGCTTATGCAGCTCCAGAAAATATAAGAAAACTAGATAATTATTCAATTTTTAGCCATTGCAGAAGATTTAAAGGACTTTTACGGAGGTATTATATTTTACAGAATTTTATTACTTCTTGGTACGAAATGTGGAAGACAATAATGCGAGTGATCCAAACTTAAATGTATCCGTCGAGTACGCAACAACAATCTAGACCCCTCAGGTTTTTATTCACATAGTAACTTTTCTCAAAGTTTAAACTAAAGAATATAAAATACATACATAAGTAATGTATAACTAATAACAATAAGCATGTACATAATATAACAACTTCTTATTAAATTAAATAAAGAAATTTCTTTCAAGTAAAGGGGTGTAAGTGTAATATTAAACATAACGTAAATGTAAATTATATAATAGTTTTCCAGGTCCAACGTTTGGAATGGAATCCAAAATAATCAATGTGATCTTTTAGGGTAGGAATAAAGTTCGCAAGTTGTAAACAAAATGTAAGAATATAAGGAGTATTCATTCTTCGGTGTATTTAGTCTTGTATCGTAGTAAATACAGGGCGCTCACTCTTCACTGTAAGACAAATATTGATTATAGCTTGTTTCTTTTCTTGCTGAGAGTCTTCAAAGCTTAAGAGTTGTGTTTCTTTTTGAGTTTGGAGCGGGCTCTACACTGAAAAAACAACTTTCGTAAAATCATAGAATCATCTGTTTTTGGCTTGGATTCATTAGGTCTTAAAAAGCATTATATCATCTATATAAATATTTCATTTCCTTAATTTTATACTTTGTTAGATTTATAGAATTGAAAATCACTCTTTTTTATATATTAATTAAATGATTTGTAGGATTTCCGAGTAACCTGCCGAGCGGCAAGTGATGCCTCACATTTTTTGCGACTCGCCTTGTTTCGGTCAACTCGCGTAAGCGCGTAGATCGGCTCACACACAGCAAATAATTCAAAGAATCGTGCTCTAAAAACTCAACATGCGCTGACGCGTATGCTGATTGCTTGGTTCGGGATAGCGAAGAGTTCTTGGAAAAGGTGTCTGCCTAGATGCAACACAACTCGCGCATTTACTTGAACGGAAGGATCCCGTTATAATCAAATGGTGTTAGTATCCTGGCGAAGAACGAAAATTCAGTAGTTCGTGGAGTGTCATTCGAAGTGCTTCGTGTTGTAAAGTTGTGAACAAAGAAAAGTGGTTAAAGAGTACAAAAGTCATACAACGTATAGCGAGATATACATTGGGACAATAAGGTAAGTACCCTAATTTAAGAGATAAATGTTATGATAAATGTGTGTGGTTAAATGTTTTAAGCTATAGAGTGCCCGCGCCCTTCCGTGAAACGTGAGTGATCGCGTGGGTGGTATTTGGCCCGCCCGTATATTTAACCCTAGAACTGCAAATCCTTTTTGTATTACCTGTAAACCACAAACCGGGGTAAATATTTACCCCACGGGTTTTTTCTTCAGAAAAACCGTTTTGAAAACAGCTATTTGACTCATAAGTACATGAATTTTTTTGTTTTTTCATGCAAAAGAGAATATTGAAGAGATAATTCAATTTTATCATTACTTTTGGTTGGTGAAAATCGATTTAAATAGCTAAAAGTGCTGCAAAACGGTTAAGGGGACTTTTACTTTCTAAATTGGAAAAAATGACAATTTTAAAATATTTAACAAAAAAAGCTATTATATTTGTGGCTACAATTTTTTTTTATACATTGTTGAAAAGGTTTTGAAGTTTACAAAAAAAAAAATTTTTTTGGGCACTTTTAGTTGTTTTTCACCACTGCAGAGGGCGTTTTCCAAAAGTTGCATTTTAATTTGGGAGACACTTTTCTGCCTTCCTGTAACATTTTTTTTTTTAATTCCAACGGGATTCAATTCGTGATATTTAAAACTAATAAATAAACCTTTAAAAATTTAATTTTTTTATATTTTTAAATTTAAATTTCGAAAAAACCTTGTTTTGGGGGTGAATTTACCCCTGTACTAAAAAGGTGGAGTGGTGTTTTTTAACTTTTTAGGGGTTTATTTAGTAGTCGTATATAAAGTATCAAAAAAAATTGGTTTACTGAGATTGGTATAGTCGGTTTTGAAAGAAACTCCCAGTTTTGAAAAATGTGATTTGGAGAAAAACGCGTTTTAAGTATTTTTATTGTAATTGTATCGAATAAAATGGTCATATTTATTTTACAAATATAGCTATAACTTTCTTAATAAAATCTTAGGACAGTATTTCTGTGATACTAAGGAATGGTTTTACGTAAAAAAAATCGGTTTTTTGAAAATTTAGAAATTAAAAGTCCCCTTAAACCGTCATTTAAGAAACAAAAGAAAGTTATCAGAAACTGGATTTAATGTTTTGTATATATTTTAGGATACAATTTCTAATATGGAAGAACAATTTCATCAGGACGACAGTCTTAAAAAATTATTAGAAGAGTGGGATTTTATTTGTCTCTATGAAGTCTTTAAAGACAAGGGTATAGACATTGAATGCTTGAAAAATATGACACTGGAAGACATTAATGAGTTAATCTCTACCAATAATCTTGGAATGAGAATACGATTTCGACAACGTCTTTTTGAATGGCGCCAATCAAACGTAAATTTATATAAATATATATATTTCATAAGCGTAGATTTTTTTTACATGGCATTAAATTTTCAGGGTTTTGTTACACCATTAGCGGAAACTATCGCTTGCAGTTCTCGAACTGCAAGCTGGATTAATGCAAATAGTCTTGCTGTATCACCTTATTCCAGTCAATCTTCGATTAAAACCGAGCTAGCAATTTCACCAACTTCGTCCAGTTCAAAACCTTTAGTAAGATTTAAATTATTTTCGAAAATTCCCGATGGGAAATATTCGTCACTTTATAAAAAGCCTAAATTTTTAACGTATAAAGGCTACTTTACACTATTTGATAAGTCACATGCCTAGACATATGACTTTTTATTTGAGTTCTCAAAAGTTACGCTCATATCATAGCATTCTAAGTTTTCTGGTTTACATCTATTTGACAATCTGTTTGAGTTCGAGTGTGTTATTTATTACTAAAATGTTTATTTTTTCAGCCATATAGACACAGTGTTTGCTCCCAAACGATTAGGACCATTTCACTCTTTTTATATAATAATAATAATCTATCTCTAATAATTCACAAATAATAACAATAATTGGAAATAAATATTTAACCTTCTTTTCCACATACTCATTGCCCATTTTTCAAATAAGTCTTCAGCAATAAACTTTTATTATCTTTTTATGTACTACTTAATAATTTTGTTTTCAATAGAAGGTAGAATTGATTCTACCTTGCTTTTATTTATTTCACGCACTCGGGAACTTTGGCCCATATGGCGCTTTCTTTGCATTTTTTTAATATATATTTTATTATTATTTTTTTATTTTATTGATTATTTCATGATTATTTCATGTGGGAATCGAACCCACAACCCCGGAATAGCATACTCACAGCCAAACCGCTCAACCAACTACATTAATAAATGCGCAGACTCTTTCAAACTCCTATGACTTCTCAAATTGAATTAGAAACAATTCTAATTTTCAAAAAGTCATATGATTACTCAAATGTCAGGTAATTTGAGAGATATGGGTGAGTTTACACCATATGAGTCGTATTTATGAGAAGTCATATGCTTTTTCATATTACTTATCAAATAGTGTAAAGCCTACTTAACTGAATACATATATTTGTTTAATTATATTTATATAGAATTTGGAAAACCTTTTGGGAGAATCTTTTTTGGGAAAAGGTGTTAGAATATACTTTGAGAAAAAAAACTCCCTGTCACGTACAACTCGAAATGATTTATGCACTGTTATTGCAAAATTTTGGGTTGCCGAAAGGAGACATGTAATTGACGAAGATTATCACGAAGCATTCAGAGAAATCAAAAAGTTATTTCCAAAAGAAAAAGAAGTAAGCGTCAAACTCTTAGATATAATAATTTTTTTTTCAAATACAGAGATTTTACCACACTTACTGTAATTGGTCCCTCTCTAAAATGCGTGATAGTACTTGATTTATATACAAAATCGTAATATTTTTAGGAAACATATTTAACAACCTGTACAAAATCTAAAGGAAGGCTTGCTGCTCGATATTATACAATTTCAAGAAAATATCAACGCAAAGGTATCCTACAAAGCCGTTATAAATTAAAAAGTCTTCAATCAAGTCAGTCCACAAGTAGCAACGTGTGTGACAATGAAACTGTCCCGCCTTCAATAATTGAAGATATACAATGGCTAAAGAAAAACTTTGAACCTGAGGGTCTTGTAACGCAAGCTTGGTTAAGAACTCACTCTTATCGTATGAAGCATGTGAAGGATGAAGAAATCGATATCCTGAAAGAATGGCCAATTTTAAAACAGAACTTTTCATACTATTTGGTACATTAAAAATGTCTATTCGTATAATATATTTACTGATAAATGTATTTTAATTTCCAGATCGAATTGGATTTTGAAAATATTTATCCCGGAAAAGATAAATTACTTTCAATAAAGTGGGATAAATACACTGGTAAAATTCTAACTATTTTTAAGGAAAATATTAAGGATGAGTATTGCAAAAAGTTTTTAAACCAAATTGTTGGAGGCACCCCAACGGAAACAATTGACTATCTTTCTGTATACCTCTTACCGGCTATACTGCAACCAACTATAATTCACGCAGGAAGTAAAAGATGGAAACCTTCAATTCTAGAATCACAGCAATCTTTCATATTGCACGTCGAGGTAAATCAATATTTTACATAAGTATATATGTACATATTTCTAAATCGCATTTTCTACAGGTTGAAAATGATATTCTAAGGCAAGCTGAAGAGCACAAGAAATTATTAACTGGAAAAGGTCTTCGTATTCAACCCTTCATTATAGCCGTCGGAAGCCTTACATCCTTCAAATATTTTTATGTTTACTATAATGAAGCAATTTATAAATTTCATACATTTTGTAAAGCACTTTCTGTAACATTCAAAATTTTTCAAGTTTTTAATCTGCAATATCCCAAACCTGCAGCTCAAGTTTGGGAATTTATATCGTGTTATTTTTATGAAATCCCCTTAACTGGGAAGCACTCAAACGCTCTCTACGGATTATTATCCGACCTAGAGGATTAGTTGCACTATCGATTGAAAAAATGTATGAATGTTATATTTGCGCCAATTTAATGCCGGATATAGAAAGATATTTTGTTCACTTAAAGTATTTTCATAACATTTCTCATCATTCAAAGTTTTTCCAATGTACGGTTTGTCCCCAGAGTTTTCAAAGTATACATTCATTTCGACGTCATCTGATCCGAAAACATTCACATTTCAATCAAAATTTTTCCGAAAAGCCTAATTCAAGTAGCACTAGAGCGGATGCCGAAAATAATGTTGAAGATTATTTTGCAGATAGCTATAAAGAAGACAATGAAAAAGATTTTAATTTGTTTAACAGTTTACACGAAGTTTTGAGTTTTGTTTTAAAACTTTATGGGAATCTCTCTATAAACAGAAAAGTTGCTAATCAAATAATTACAGATGTTCAAAACCTCATTCAAACCTTTATTGCATTCACTAAAACAATTGAGGATATAAATGATTTAAAAGTGAAACTTATCGAATTTCAAAATGCTTTCACGTTTTTCAACACGGAATACAAATTAAAAAAATACTTACAAAACCATCAGATAATTGCAAATTTAAACGAATATGTTATAGATGACAGTATTAAAATAGGATCTAAGAATACAAAATCAAAAGGCATCCTTCTACCGATTAGAACAAATATTGTTAAGTTTTTGGAAACTCCGGGTATATTTTTAGCAATGAAAGAAAATGAAAAAAATATTAAAAATTCGAAAGGATTATGTAATGTTATCCAAGGATCAGTTTGGAAAGAAAAAATGAGTAATTTTGAAAATAAAAGTGTTATTCCATATATGCTTTACCAAGATGACGTCGAAATTAATAATCCTCTGGGGTCAAAGGCTGGTGTACATAAAGTATCAGCGTTATATTTAAGTTTTCCTTTATTACCGTACAATGAATTATCAAAGTTAGATAATATTCTTGTTTGTTGTATAACTAAAACTACTGATATTTGTCATGGATATTACAGAAATTTGAAGCCTTTAATAGAAATTCTTAAAACTCTTGAAGAAGAAGGTCTTGATATTAAGATAAACAATACTGAAAACCATGTGCATTTAGTGTTATCTAATATAACTGGCGATAACTTGGGACTTAATGGCTTGTTAGGATTTGTAAAATCATTTTCGGCCAATTTTTTTTGTAGAATATGCAGTGCGGAAAAAAGTGCCACCAAAACAATGTTAACTGAAGATAGTTCCCTCATTCGAAAAGAAAATGACTTTAATATTGAAAAAGATGAAAGTAGTATTCACGTAAAAGGCATTAAAGAACCGTGTTCCTTTAACATAATAAATTCATTTAAAGTCATTGATAATATAACATGCGACTTAATGCACGACATATACGAAGGTATATGTCACTTTGAAATTTGTAGCATTCTGAGTTATTTAATTTGTGAAAAAAACTACTTTACTTTATGTGAATTAAATAGCAGAAAATCCTTATTTGACTATGGTTATTCAAACAACAAATTTACAGATATAACTTTAAATCAATTATCAAACAAAAAATTAAAAACTTCGGCTGCTCAAATGAAAACTTTTGTTCATTTCCTTCCCCTAATAATTGGTGACCTTGTGCCACCACATGACGAAGTATGGAAACTTTTATTGTTTCTCTTAAAACTTATCGAGTCTGTTTCACAACCAACTTTTGATGATAACAGTTTAGAAGAAATGAGAAATATAATTGAAGAACATCACAAACATTACATAAAGGTACTTAATGCAAATCTTACTCCCAAACACCATTTTATAACACATTATCCCACAGTAATTAAAAAATTAGGTCCAGTAAAACGTTTATGGGTTATGCGCTTTGAAGCGAAGCATAAACAATTAAAGCAATACTGTAATATGTGTAATTCGAGGAGAAATATTCTGCTGAGTTTGGGTACAAAATTAAATTACAACTTTGCGGCCAATAATTATTTTAAATCTTTAAGTCAATTATCCAATACTTATTATGTTTTTGAGGAAGGAATTGAAATTGATTTCACAAGAAATGAAATATACACTAAAATTTCAAACTTAAAGATAGATGAGCAAAAACATATTTTCGAAAAAATTTGGTCTCTAACAAAAATTAAAATTTTTACAATAACTTTTCAAACCGGCAATGTTTTGGCCATTATAAACAACTTTAATGAATTGAGTTTTCATTCGATAAAATATATTTTGTTCCATTCCGATACATTTTATTTTATAACAGTTACCCTTAATGTAATGAATTTCAATGAACATTTACAAAGTTATATTTTAAATGAGAATGTTTTCAGTAATAATTTCAACATTATTTTTCATAAAGAAATTAAGTATGCTCCTTTGCATTTAATCAAATTACCTGACGGAAAACTAACTGTAAAATTGGACCTTCCACTTATGTAATCATGTCGGCTATTAAATCCGACGGAACCATTTTGGCGGAACTCCATCCGACCCGCATTAGTTTCATTATAAAACATCCAATCAATTTGCGCTACTCGTTGAAAGGATCAGTCGGCTTGAATAATCGACAAGAATATATTATGAATGTATGTACTTACATGTATGTATATTAATAAACAAAAGTAAAATATATATATATGATTTTCGTCAAAAATATGAGTTTTAAATTAATCTCCTATATACCCTTTTTAATTCATTTTTACACATTTTTTATATAAATAACAAATTTGAATATCATAAATTAAATTATTTTAGTATATAAAATAATTTTCTATATTATGAAAGAAATTTTTCTAGTCTTCATTTAAAAACTTTATGAAATTCACACAATGTATTTCTATGAATCCTAGAAATTAGAAAAGAAAATTGGGGAAATTATATAATTTATTTAAATGAAAGATATACTGAATATCTTAGAAATATATACTAAAATTGTTTAGAGCATAGAATTCAATTAGAAAAAATAAAGAAAACATTCTTCGTTTTTCCGAAAGAGTGATTTCGAAATCTCATAGAATTTTGAATCACTAAAGTATATAATTAGGAGGTATGACTGAAAATCATAGAAAGTTTTCTGGTATATCATAGCCAGTTTTCTTCAAGTCCATACAATCTTTTTTTTCAGTGTATGAACTCAGAAAAATTTGGCCGAGTATTTGTAGTAAGGAGCCGACCAAGTATAATTTGACTTTTGTCTGAGGGCGCCAAATTTGCAAAAATAATGGACAAACTGTAAAGAAATTTGCACTACATATGCATTAACTTTATTTTAGAATTTAAATGGACAAAAAATATGATATGACACCAAATGCTCTAAAAGTGTTTCATACAAAAATCTGAACGCTCGGAGTACGCTCTGAACTAAGCATACTTGTGATACAAGTCCAAACACACTGAAAAGTGAATACCCCTATTATTGCTAAATTTAATAAAGCATAAATTGATTGTTCTGTCTCTTTGGAGGCTATGGATACTGTCCATTTGGAGCTTCTCCAAATCTTTGGAGGAGGTTTTCATAGATAAAGTTCAATTTTATCTTAAATGCCTCAATTTAAAACGTCCCCTCCTCGGGGGAGAAGTAGCGGGCAACCACTGAGGAGTCGCTTAAATTCATAACATCGAAACAAATAAGGAACCAAGGACCCGCCAATAAATTAACGGGTTATTTTAAAGCCCAATTTAAGCGGTACCATAAGCGATTTTATCGGGCCCCCGTAACTCAGAGCGATCTCCTTAAGCACATTAAACCGAGAAGTACACTTGCCGGGGATGGCCTCTTAAATAACCGAATTTGGTTAAGCCGCTCTAATCTTTGAGGGAAGTGCGTGCGGCTGGTAACGGGGGTGGAGCGTGGAGTTGGCGGAGTCCCTGCCCATCCTGCGAGAAATAAATAAATAAATAGAGCAATTCGGGAAATTTTGTAATATTTCTTCACATATCATAAGTTTTTATGGTCTAATTTAAATTTTCCGACGGTTCCTTGGTCGTTGCTAGCTGGTGGATCCTGGCTGGGACCATCATCAAAGGATCGGGACATCCACCCTCGCCGTGCCCAGCCCGAGGGGGTGCTCGATGTGTTTATTTTCTTTGCTCCATCGTTTTTCGTAAATGCTTCAAGAGAAGCGTAAAATACGAGAAAAACAAGATATCACCATGCATGAGGAGCCCACAATACCCCCCCGGGTGTGCGGAGCCCGGCAGCAGCCCGGCCGTGCCACGTTGCGATATCAAGTGGTGTGGTGTGGCGATGCCGAACTCATTCAAAAGGATTATATTATCCAAAAACTAAACCAGATCAAGTTTTGCGTTACTCTTATCGTAAGCACTCTCGCAGACACAAACAATATCCAGGCTGAGCCCGGCCGTGCACGCACTAGAGGAAGGGCTAGCCCTCGTGAAACGCTGTTTCGGGAAAATAGCTAAATGGGCCCGGAATGACATTTAGGGGGCTGTGCAAACATATTTATGGCCCCCGGGCGAAGGGCTCCCAAGACGTCCTCCGAGGAGCGGCGGCACCGGGGTGTGGGTGGTGTTTACAAAAAACAAACAATCGTCGTTGCGTCTACATCAGCAATATTAGAAGTCAGCTCATCCCGGCGGGCCAAGTGCTCGCTGGCATGCGAGTGGCACGTGGGTGGGGGCCGCCATCTCAGTTACTTGTGGTATGCTCCTCGGCTGTAGTTCGCCGGGATTTATGTCGCACTCCACATAACACAATCATTCCGAATTGCCCCGCACATGGCCCGCGATGGATTGTTTCGCGAACTCGTGCCCCCCATCAGGACATGTCGCCGGATTTTATGCCTCTTGTCACTTATTAAGGATATAGCTCCCCGGCCCAGGCAATTTATACTTGTAATCCGCTCCGGAGCCCTCGCCCGGGTGTGGGGCGCCCAAGGATTCGCCTGGAAATGCCTGAAAAGTCTTTTTCGCTTTAATCAAGGAACTGCAAAACGCCGGGAATCGCGTTCCGCACCCATCGAAACTTTTGCATAAAATGGCAAATTGTCACTCTCTACTGGGCTGTTCGCACCCCGCCCGACACTCGAGTGACACATGAGCTGCGGGGGTGGAGGTGAAATATACTCGACCCGGTGGGTGGTTTCGGTTGCTACACTCATTTTTTTGCTAAATAGGTCGCGTTTCTACTCGTTTTGGAAGGGGCTCGGTCGCCACTCGAACTTGCACCCTTTTGGAGGGAGCAGCGGCGCTGAGTGCATTTCCGCCGTCTATCTGCCTGGGTGAAACTCAGTTTTCCTATTGCGAAAATATTTCACATGTTTTTTCCCAAGTTGCAAAACTTCACACCACTTCTTACCCCGATTTATGGCGCCAAAGGGTTCTGGGGTGGTGGAATATTGTTCGGACTTTGCGGACGCAACTAAGTCCTGAAAGTAGCAGCCATGAACAAGCACAAAATTCTTACGCCTGATATGGTGACTTCATCTAGATGTAATATCATAGTAAATTATTGCTACCAGACAAAAGAGTGGCGAGCTTTGAAAAACAAGTTAGTAAAATTTGGCTTACGACATTGAGATTTTGACTATATAGCGTAAAGCCGTATACTATAATTTCTTATTGCATCGAAGACACAAAAAGACTATGTTAAGGCTGAATATGGTCTATGCCAGTGCTTCACAAACAATTCAAGCACTTAAGGACAATATCTGATCTGTGAGTGGAGAATTTGAGACTCATTTATACGAAAATATGGTGGACATTTTCTCAAAAAGAAAGTCCATCTCAGTCTGGATTTTATATTTTAGATTTAATACATAAAAATATTACCAATTTTTAAAAAATATCCTTGATTGTTTTAATAATTTAAAATGCTTATACTTGTTAGATCAGTGAAGGGCGTGAACATTAATTTTACTTATGGTACTTTAAACTATATATGTACGTATATAATATGTACATAACATATATACTCGATGACATAAGAAAAAATTACAAAAACGTAGGGCTGTCACGACGTTTGCGGAAGGATGATTTTATGAATGTGGTTACTCTTTAAAGCGGATATTTTGTAGTTATTTAGTTTTTTCATCAAGGATGAAATTGGTAGAAAGTTTGGTGAGTTGATTGATAACTTACAAATATAAGAAATTATTTTATTCATCAAAGTATGCACCCATATTGTCTATACATATATGCCATTTAAGCGGCAGGTTGTTCAGGCCGGTGGTATAAAGCCCTGGCGGACCAGAGGCAATGAATTTCTGGAAGGTCAGTTTTACATCTTTGTCGGAATTAAATTGTTATCCTATTAAATAGTTGTCCAAATTGCGGAAGAAGTGGTAGTCAGTGGGGGCTGGGTCTGGTGAGTATGGAGGATGATGATGAAGTTTCGACTCTAATTCCTGTAGTTTTGCCACAGTCATTTGTGTAGTGTATGGTCTAGCGTTATCATGCTAGGCTGTTTTTCTTTAAATATTTGCATCATTTCGTCCAAGGTTTCATGAAATCACAATGGATCACACCTGCGCTAGACCACCAAACACTCACCATCAGCTTCTTTTGATAAATATTGCGTTTTGGAGTGTGTTGTGGTGATTCATCCTTGTCCAACCACTGTACTGAACGTTTGCGATTGTCATAATGGATTAATTTCTGATCATAAGTGACAATTCAATTCAAAAATGGATCAGATTTGTGACGAGAAAGCAACATCAAGCAAACTGCCAAACGCTTTTGATTCTGTTTTTCATTCAGTTCATGTGGAACGCACTTATCCAACTTTGTGACTTTACCGATTTGAGCTAAATGAGTTAATGTTATTTGTATGCTAACACCAAACTTCAACGATAATTAATAGGCACTCTGAGATGGGTCAGACTCAACGGTGACCTTTAGTTCGTCATTATTGACCTTTGATTCTGGGTGACAGCGTAGCTCATTTGTATGAGGTCAAAGTTACCTGTACGAAATTTGGCGAATAAATTTGATACTGTCTGCTGCGTAGTAACACTAGATCCAAATACACTATTATAGTAGTTTCGTGCGGCCTGCGATGCCGTAGTTTCACGTAAGAACTCATACTTCATAATAGTACAAATTTCCGACCATTACATTTTCAACAAAAGTAATTTTTTAAAAGAGTTTTTAGTATTTTTTAGAGCTTAGAATAATTTCTTTAAATCGACGAGATATGTAAATTTCCAACAAGAATAATTTCTTTAAATCGACGAGATATGTAAATTTCCAACAATAACAAAAAAAAAAAAAAAAACAGAATGGTAAAATATTAAGCAAATGTCAAATAATAAGCTGTTAAATTTGGCAATATTCTTAACTTCAAATTTCATCCTTGCCAGCCCAATACATATGCATAGTTAGTATTCCAAAATCAGGTAGATTAAAATTCATAACAATTGTGATTTCGTATTCGTCCAGTTCAACGTCAATACAAACTATTATATAATAAATCCTTTGTACAACCAGAAAAATCTTCTGTCTTCAATCAACCCGCATTCCTTATATTAACGAATTGTACCTAAAATTCGTAGAAATAATCACAGACATCCTGGTCAAATTTAATCAATATTAATTACTTTCAGCAAAAGAAATATTTTTTAAAACAAGGTAATATCTTTTTTAGATACGAAATAATTAAATGAATTTTTGTTTATTCAATATATTTTTGTCAATACAACAAAATAAATAGTGCCTTTGATTCAAAAGAAAATGTTCGTGCCGGCTCGTATTTGACTCAATTATCTCGGTATTTAACTTAATTGTGGTTTTTCGTTGTAGATATTAATCGTATACATACATATATGTATGTATGTAGGCCTAAGTAAGATTTAATTTCGAAATCTTTACAGGCAGACCTCAAACTACTTTATGAAATTTCGCACTTCGCCGAGCACTATTTATGTTAGAGTTAGACAATCTTTAATAGTGTTCAGAATAGTTAAAGAGTTAACAAAATTAAGTTAGTAATTATTGAAAACTACATGTAATTAGAAAATAATGATAATGATAATGAAAGTGAACTCTGCGTATTAGATAGCAATTAGAGCATTTAATTTAAATGTCTTGTAAGAGAAAATAAATATTAAAAGCTATGAAAAATACACCCCAAAATAAATGGGGGCAAACCCATTTTCGTTAGTCTATTATTCCTGTTCTGGTCGGGTTGATGTTATTTATTCTTTGAATTTCATTAATTTTTTGCATCAGACTAAATGCGAAGTATCTTCAGAAATATATTCAAGCCGAAGATTGCAGTATGCGAGCATTACGGACTCATAATTTGGTGGGTGAAGTTGAATAAGTCGGATTATAGTCCATAAAAACGAGGGTGGGCGAAAACCCCGGCTTATAGTCAGAGAGAGTAATTAGCC
This sequence comes from Eutolmus rufibarbis, assembly GCA_963920795.1. Classification (NCBI taxonomy): domain Eukaryota; kingdom Metazoa; phylum Arthropoda; class Insecta; order Diptera; family Asilidae; genus Eutolmus; species Eutolmus rufibarbis. Next base: position 42,258,795 of record OY987204.1, on the reverse strand, counting down.
GGAGTGCGCGGTGCGGCGAGGATTCATCATAAACAACCGGAACCGAGGAGTAACATTTAAATATTTGGGAAGTGTGTTTTTGCATGCGTCCAAATTAGCCAGTGCAGACGCTGCAGCCACTTCTGTCACTTCCACGGGGGCATTTATCACCGCGAATCTGCAGGGGCGGTATCCGGGCTGCTCGAGTCCTCTATTCAATTTAAATAACGACCCGGCATTGGCCGAACTTAATATCCAAAATCATTCTTAAGTATCTCCATCTAAGCCAGCGTCTTAATTAAGCCCGCAATTGAGTGGGGCTGGCTGGGTGAGCGCGGAGCCGCTTTAAATTAAAAATGTTAAATTAGTCTAATTAAAGAGAATGATGTCCGCCTTCAGAGAGATTACGCTCGGAAGCCCCTGCAACTACAATCCGTTCAGGAAGTTTTTCCAGCTGGCCCCGGTGGGTGTCTAATTCAAGTCTTGGGCTGCTCTGCGCTCGATGGACTAATTACACGAAATTACGCGCCATACAACACACGTTACATAAACCCCGCCGCCCAAGATAACAGAGGAAACTTTTTCTTGTGGAATCACATTTTTAACCGCGATGGAGAAGCCGCGGGCCGCGGGACAAGGGACTCGCTCCATTCTTTGGAGCCAGAGCAGATTTCCCGGCACTAGGGTCGGTTGGGGCGCAATCGGAAGCGGCAAAAAATTGGACTAATTATTGCGCTTAATTAGTAATATTCTTGTTCAAACAGTTACGGAATTATAAATGGATCGTCCCCGGGGTGTTTACTGGCTGTCGTGTTGTCTCCGCGGACCTCCACCTCAACCTAAGCCCTGGGGAGCACTTCGAATGCGGCGGACGCTCCAGCAACAATTATTATTGAAGCAGCCGGGACAATTGCGCGCTGCCCCGCTAAAAGAAACCATTCCTTGCTTCGAGCGCTACATTTTCGTTTTTTTTTTTTTTGAGTAGCCTCATCCTAGATCGCACCCGGATCTGTTTGTCCTTATCTGCGCTAAGTGAAAGATTTTTTAATGTCCAGGAATTAAATTTAATGCAATTAGGATGGCGCTTTTTTCTCGACGCTCCCGGCTGAGGGATTACGGGACGGGACGGGACGGGTGCGGATTCTCTGTCTCGCTGATGTTCTAATCTCGCACAGACTCTGCCTAACTCCCGTCACCTCTGCCGGCTCATTCCCGGGACATTTTTACCCGGGAGTGTGCCCGGGATTTCTTTTAGCGGCACTAAGATGGCCCTTGATGGAATGCGGAATTTTCTCCGGGGTGTTGCCGACTTAATTGGATTTTTGTAAATTAGTGACCATTAAAAGCAGCAAGGGGTGCCAGCCGACGTTATCTTAGCCTGAGGAGCGGGACTTATGCAGATAACATGGATATTTTTCTTGTTAATGCGAGAGTCCCCGGGTTTTCATTTTTTCTCGGCGAATTCCTAACAATTTTTTGATTTATACCCGCCACCAGCAGCAGAAACCTAAGCGTGGCCAATAGCACTCGGTGGGAATTTTGAGTTGCTTTTAATTAGCCTTTGGCAACGCACTGTTTTCTGTTTTCTTTCGCAAAGTAAGTTCTGCTGAAAAGTGAGGGGCATCATAGATAACCCCTCGCAATTTCTCAGCAAAACCTTTGAAGGCAATCAAAGCCAAAGTGTTCTTTTATAAAAGTACCATAGTTGGGGAATCCGCAATTTGTTCACTAAAAGAAACCCACTTTTAAATTCACTTCTCCAGATCAAAGGAGCCACATCCTCACCAACGTTGACACAATTAGAAAAGCATGTTGCTATTTACCTATCTTCTTGGCTGCGTTCGGTAATGTCATTTGCAGAGCAGTTAAGTCAGTATTGCAGTTTACTTTTAGCTATATTTCATATGTACATATATATGTATGTATGTATTAGCTGGTAACTTGAAAAACGCTTTTGTCGAGAGAATATAGATGAAAATAGTTAAATATATAATAATACTTATATTATATAATTTAAAAAGGTAGCGAATGAATAGTATTTTTTGAACTTTTGAATCTATCCAACAAATCTCTGATTTAATTCCCCAAAGTCCAGAGTGTTATAAATATGCCTTGACGATAATTTGACGATGCCGAATGCAGCCCTTGGACAATTTTTTTAAATTGAAATTATTGAATACGAGGTTTTCCATAAATCCACGGTAACTAAAACATAAATACATATATACATACAGTAGGTGGCCAGCTCATTATAACCACTTGGATATTTTAAAATTTCATAAATTAGGGGTAATTTTTTCATCGTTTAAATAGGATTAATATAGTTAACATATGTATATCACTGAAAAGTACAAAAAATCTACTTTAGAACTTAATTGTTATTATTTAAAATATTTAAAACTTGGTGTGCTCACCATTATTTTTGATAATGGCAGTAATTCTGTTGGGCATACTTCTGATGCAGTTCTCGATGCACATATTTATTTCTTCTAATTTATTGAAGTCTTGCAATGATTTGCAAATTTACAAAATTTGTAATAAAATAATAATTTTTCTAATTTTTCTAAAAAGTTATTGATATTATGAATAATGAAGATCACTGAAATTTATACATACCGAACGCTCTTATTACTGTAGGCACTAAAACTCTAATGATACAAATATAATTTTTAATAATGATTAGTTTAAACAAAATAAATAAGTCCAGAAGTTTTAACGTTAACATTTTATTTGTTCTTATTTGCAAAACCGTTTCTCTCATGGAAGTCATTTAGACTCCTTCTTCTTATCAGTTTTATAAACTTACTATTTATGTATTATAAATAACTTTACCACCAAACATTTTATTTATTGGCGGCAGTCGATAGAAGAAGCTGTCAAAACTGCGTTATTAACAACTAAAATTACATCTGTGAATTTTCGCCCAAGTTCAGTAATAATAGTTTTTGTTCCGTCTGGAGATGTAAGCTTAAAGGGATAAAAATCATTCATTAGAATATTTTTTAAATCTTCACAAGCAGCAACTGAGTTCCTAACCGCTCCTTCCCTCTTTTGGTGTATATAGTGCAGGGTAAGAAATATTAAAGTATAAAAAAATTGGATTTACAGAATACACTGAACATGTGCATAGCTTCCCATGGCAATATTTTCCTCCCCTCGTATCCTTCTTAAGACAGGTTAATTCCGTCTTAGGATGTGAAGTGGAGACGGTAACTAAAACAAGATACATTTCGTAACTTAGGGAAACTTATGGCCCACAAGCGCGTTTTTTCCTTCAAAGGAACTGGTAAAGGGGGTGTAAAAGCATAGAGATCATTAAAAAATAATTAATTGCTGCATTAATGGCCTTGATGTGCAGTAAAACATCAGAAGTTAGTATACAATACTATTTTCTTCCTGACTTCTTAATAATTGGGACGTCCTTTTTTTTACCGACAATTTGAATCAATTATTAGAAAAAATATTAACTTGTCTTTTCACAATTGTTGTATGTGTTTGAAATGATTTTTTAATGATCATAGCAAAAGACTCAACATCGATGAATTTACTCAATTTGTTATCAAGTTTTACAGGTATAGTGACTTAAAATAAACACCTTGGTTTTTTAAATTTCCGTATGCAAAATAAAATTATACATTTTCATTCGTAGAATTACAACTGGAAGAGAAGAGAAAAAACTTCTAAATATTTTTATAATTGCAAACTGAATTAATATTAAAATACAGATAAACATCTTTAGTACAAAATAATTATTGATTGTTTGAAAACGTAATTTTAGAGACTACTTTGACTGTTATTCATATGATTGAGGACAAAACTGTTGTAAAATAAAAGATGTGAAATATAAGCTTTATAGTTGCAGACGTCAATCAACGCTCAAAATTACATACAAAAGTTACAACTCTGTCACGAAATATACCACTCTATCACAATTTTAGTGACAAATAACAGGACGGGTTTAATAGGAAGCAATTAAATTATGTTTTAACACCTGAATAATATAAATATTTCAAAGTATGTACTTAAACTTACGTCGCAGAGAGGCCGCCAGTTCGAGGGGTTCTATGGCGACAGACATTAGTGAAATCTATTTTTAGTATAATCATAGAAAATTTCTCGTTCGAGAGGACGAACAATTGTCGGTAAAAAAAAAGAACGTCACAAATAACATAATTCCATATAGAATCATTAAAAATAAAAAACACATTTGGAATAGTAATACTATTGATTTCGATGAAACTCAGTAAACATATGTATAGTAATAATCAATTATTGGTAAGTATCAACTCACTTAGGTGATAGTGACTTTTGTATAATTTAATAATGAAAAAAATTGATTTGCGAACAAAATTTTTGTAAAATCGCTTTTTCCAAAAGACTGCATAAATATTTAGAGTTCATCTGCTTTTACGAGTACGTTGGGTTGCCAAATTGTTTAATTTGTCATACATGTGCCGTCTGTCAGGCTATACTTAGATGCTTCCGCGACGGTAGCGAGCCGAGCCCGGCAATAAAAATTCCGCCCAATCTGCCTTATTTAAAATTCAATCCTGTTAAGCTCCGAAATTAAAAGACATAAAACTTAGACACCCCTTGATACCGGCGACATGGGAAGAACGAAAAGGAATCGGGGAAATTGACTTTTTTAATGGCAGCTAGCGACTCTTCTGGAATGTCTTCCAGAGATAATGTATAAGATCAGGAATCCCGGGTTTTCGAAAAGGAAGAGGAGGGACGGGAGGCAAATCTCGGATATGCTCACTTTTATGGACAACGGCTTCAATGAGAAAACTCACCCGAATATTTAGGAACTGGTAGTGTGAAGAATGTGTCCACCGTTTCTGAGCAAAACTGTCCCCGGGATTGGAGGAGGGTGCCTCTGCAGGATGATGAATTTGCTGGTGTGTCATGAGCGACTTTAAAACAGAAACTGGTGGCCAGACCCCAGCCTGGTCCTATCAGCGCTAGAAGCAAGCACCATGTCTGCGCTGGACTAAGCGAATTTCACATATCTGCAGTGATTGCCCTCAACGAGGTGCACGAGGAGGGGTATCATATCCAGCCATCACGGAAGAATTTTACGACCGAATCCATTTGACCTTTTGTCATAACTAAACTCTATGAACATGAAGCCAGGATGTGTGTATAAACGGGGCCATTCCCGGTGGCCGTTGCCGCCAGCTCGTTCATAACCAGGGTCCACGGCAGCCGGGAAGGATGCTGCCCGCCAGTCCCATCGGTCTTATTTCAAAAGCAGAAGAAAGCTAGTGGAAGCCGGAGCAGCCCCTCTGGTGGATGCGAGGAGGACAAAGCGAATGAAATTGGCCAAAAGGGGGTAACTGCAGGGTGGATTTGTTGCGAAAATGATTCCGATCTGATTTCCCGCCTACCCTCGCACGTTATTTTCGTTTCGTTGTTGTTCCTGCCAGGGCTGGGTTCACTCTCGACTTCAATTTTTTTTTCGTTTCGCAGCGCGAAATATATCGACAGGAACTCCCCGGAGCACCATAACACTTTGAAGACACATCAACAGCCCTCAGATGGGATTCGGGCTTGTCGCCTGCGTTATTAGCTTCGGTTAGGGCCAGCGGGCCGAGGGGAAAACGTCGCCGCAGATTTGTTAAAGGGCGATACCTTCGCAAACCACTAGGCAATCAGTCTGAAATTTCATCAATTTTTAAAGGATAAATTGATCTTGTTTTTATTCAAACCTAAACATTTTTAGAAAAGTCTTTTAAATAAATTATAAGTTTAAGAAAGTTAAAAAACGCTTTTATAAATAGCTCACTAAAAAGTTAAAAATGTAAAGTTTCAGGAGAAAACTGAGTTTTAAATTTTGCTTCGTAAGTTAGGGAGTTACAGGTCAATTAATAAAAAAAACGTGTTAAAAAAGAAACCGCCTTCAAAAATTCACCAACACACTCAACGAATTTTAAGCAGATTAATTCTGAAAAAAATCGAAAGCACTTAAAATTACATCTAAAATTAACATGTTGATAGAATGCTAGGCATAAATTGAGTTTATTGTTTTGAGTAACGTCCATTTAAGGCCAAAACTGACGGATGGGCAAAAAAAAAAATTTGTGGGTCGCTTATATTTCCTTGGATATCAAACTTTAAAACTTTGAAAAGTTATAGTTTTTCGCCGCAATTTCTCCATGCTGTCACATTGTTTTGGTGAAAATTATGGAAAAACCTTAAATTATAAAAATGTTTCCACCAAATTTTTGTAAATAAATCTACACGAGTGCTGAAAATAAGGAAAATTTTACTTTACTTCGATTTATCATTTCATAAGACAAATGCGTGCTTGTCACTGTCAATAAATCAAAAAAGATATTTACTTTTACCTAATTCATTAATTTCAAAATTTGTTCAAGAATTTTTTATTATGAAAAGGTGGAAATGTCCTTAATTTATGATATTTATATAATTTGCAAGGAAATTTTATGGGAATATGCAAAACAATTCTGGCGGAAAAAAGTCAATTTTCGAAATTTCAAAGTTAAATATCTCATGAAGTACAAGTGACCGACAAGTTTTTTGCCTATTCGTCACTTTTGACTCCAAATGAACACTCCTACAAAGTTTTATCACTTTAAATTAAATATTTTGGAGAAACAACCAAAAACATTGGTAAATTATGCGCCCATAAATTTATACAAATCTTCGTCTTAGGAATTGGTTTACAAAATATATTGCTTATTAACTGGCTTTTGCAACTTGACATGTGAATTATATTCACTGATTAACCGATTTATAAAATATTCCATGGGAAAAAAAGACAGAAGTACTATCGAAATTTTACATATCAACCTTGTAAAACTATACAATAGTTTAGGAGAATAAACTTTAGCTTTGTGTAAAATTTAATAAAACTATTTTAGATAACTTACCCAATCTGAGGCAATCTAAGCTTGGGTATAAAATAACCAAATACATAAGGGAATTTTTTGTTTAAATATAAACTTCCATACAAAATATTTTATCCAAGCTGATTTTGATAATTTTGCATTATTTTTTTCTCTGAGTGCAAACATTGCGAACATTTTCAGGGTAGCAATTAACTTCACTAAATATTCTAGCCAAGATGTTGCACATTCAAAGTATTAAACTAAACCTTTTTCCAAGATAACTGCAACCACACAAAAACGAACAACTAAAATTTGTATGTAAAAGGCAACATGATCATTTATTATGTGTCAGAAATTTTGGAAAAGAATTATTATGACGATTTTTCCAACTGAAATTTGTACATATGTATGTATGTAGAATAAGTTTATTCATATGAATATAAATATAATCGTGATAGTCCAAATAAATACGACGAATACTGGAGCAATTTGAGGAAAAATGTGCGAAATAATTTAATGGTGGGAGAGATATTCAACACCAAAATCCTTGAAAATATTTAGTTATAGTAGAAGTAAATCTACTCGAATGAACTGCGGAGGGATTAAATCTTTGTTGTCCGCAGTAGTTTTAATTATTTTCTTGGTAAAAATTTACACAAATTGTGAATTTTCTACAACGCTACTATTCGAACGAGTGGGGAGAGTTCAGAGTATTTTCAAGCCAATAAAATTTAATTTTTAAGGTGGTCAGCGTGTTTTTTAAACCTAAACCCAATCTATAAAGAATTGTTGACGAATGCGTTAAATTGGAGGCCGGTAGGAAGGAATAATTATATTTTACTTATAAACAAAATAATATTTCTTCTAGGTAAAGTTAAAAGAAGTCTAAAAAATTATTTCAAAAAGAAATATACGAAATACGAATATGTATGGATACGAAATAATTTCATTTAAAATTGGGAAATTTACATTAATGACAATATTTTGAAATTCTATTGAGTAATAATTATTACTAGTCAGAAACCACAGGAATGTGGTAAAAATCTTTACGAATTTTAATAAATTCTCTGGAAATCTAGAAAACTACCACATAAATACCAATGACAATTAATCTGAACTCAGAACACAAATTGAGGACAAGAAAATTGTTTTATATTATACATATTATTAAAAGATATTGTATATAAAATTGCTAAATAATGTACCTACTTCAAAAAGTAATATTTTTTTTTGAATTCGAATGAGTTCTATTACAACGCTCTAAATAGCCAACAGTTTTAATTAAAGGCAAACAGAGGCCTTATCCAAATACATTAACTACTTGCTTTAGAGTGAAAAAAATTTACAAATTTAACTTTTTCCTGGACCGGTTGATCGCTTTTCGCGGCCGTCCAAAGTGACGAGATAATTTCCCCGCCTCCCAGGAATTGGACACCCACCGCGCGAAAAAGGGACGTGGCGAAGGAAAATTCTAATTTAAAAATGGGCGAGCCTCCCACAGGCGATAAATTATCAACGGTTGTCAATTTTTAATTGTTTTCATAGTATACACGGGAACACAGGAGTGGCTCCTGTAAAATTACCGTGGGACAAGTGGTGCCAGCAAATCTTGGGCAGAAATAAAATTAAAAAATTCCAGCCCAATTTTCAGCACGTCGACGGTTGGAATTGGTAGAGGCCCGCTGTGGGGGAATATAAATTAAAGGTAACGTTCTGAATAATTGCGTTCTGGCTGCGCGGGAAGGTCGGGAGTCGGGTCCGATATTAATGTTAACCAACTCCGGTGGGTTTTGCAGTGCGGCTTAGGCCTACATGCGCAGGGTTTCTGCGGAACCCGACGTGTGCTAATTTGGGAGTTAGACAAAAAACCCAATTATTTCCGGTTGCCCACTGAGACCCGCGGCCCGGTCAACCCGAGCACGCACGGGTTTCGCCAAGTAAATGAGCGGCGACTTTTTTACGAAAAAATTGGTATAATACAAGAATTGGCTGAATTGTCGAGAAACCATAAATCAATCCTTACACATTAGAACTCAGAAAATACCCTTGCCATCTTTGTAAGTAGAACAATTTCTTAACTTTTCTACTAATTTGTTTATATCTAAAAGCAGTAGATAAAATGTGTTCTATTCTACTTGGCTATTTAGTTGAACTACGTATGCTCAGTGACGCTTTGCTTACATGACTAAAAATGATATGTTTTCGAATCCAATCTCTACGGTAGTTTTCCCATTATATGCATATTGTACGCACTTTTATATTAAGACAATTTTACACAACATCTTATGCGTTAACTCTGAGGAAACACTATTCATAAATAATTTTCACCTATATCTTAATATATCTTTTTACCTTTTATATGCTGAAAATCGTCTTTTGGAACTGCTTTTAAAATACATATGTAAATAATATGTAATGGTTGCAAATTGGACCATTTTAATTTAAAGTGCATTACGATCCCATCTGTTTTTGTATTTTTTTAATTAAGTATACCTAATGTATTATATAACTATAAAAAAGAAATGAAAGCGTAAGAAATCAATTATAAAATTTTTCATTATATAATAAAACAAATATCTAAATTAACTTAAGAAATGTCTGCATTGTTTTAATAAAAACTTAATTCGTTGATTCGCGTACTTTAATAAAATTAGGTTATTTAAGAATAATAGCTAAACTTGGGGTTAATACAAAACTAGTTAAACATTCTCTAAGAGATTAGATCGTCTGTAAGTTGATACACTGATAAAAATAAAAAAAATTACATAAAAAAAATTATAAAAACTATTTCAGAAATCACTGCAACTGGCACTCTGGGATCTCAAACAGCATCAGTCAACTTTATGTGAACACCACAACTAGACTGATGTTTCTATAATTATTATTATATAATAGTTACCATTTTTCAAAATCTATTGAATGCTTTAAATTAAAGATGGGTTTCTCAGAGCCCAGTGTGCCAAATTTATTTTGATCCTAGTACTAAAACTCCCTTTTGCAGTAATTTCATATTTAAAGTATATTACTATTACATTTTCTTTATTTTGTAGTATGTAGTAGTTTTGTCTACTAATGAGTAATTTTAATTTTCAATTAGTTAATCTCAATTACTCACTTAAAGATCTTGCCTTCCACTCATATTTGGCTGCTAGGAAAACTTATTCATATACAGTAAAAAAGTTAAAATATTTTAAAGATGCCTAGGTGGAAATGCACCTAAAAGAAGTATGAAAATTCATGAAATCATGCAAGGGAATGGTCCGATGATTTCAACAGAAAATTTAAAGCGATCCGTGATAGGGCGGCCGATGCACTTGCATAATGAATAAACATAAAAGCGCAGGGACTTTTCAAAAGCGAACCCGGAACAACCGACGAAGGGCGGTCGAGGGCAACGTTTGCCGAAGCACTCTGCGCAGTTGGCCAGGGCAGTAATTACTGAAAAATCGAGTAAAATCTGCCACGGCCGCCGCACAAATATTTAGGTAATAAAATTCATCTTCCAATTACGTGGGGCGCAGCGGCCGACGAGGACCTCCAGCATTGTCTTTATCCGGTAGTAAATTAACAATTTGCCCGCGAAAGCCCCCTGCAATCAAAAGGCCTCGGCCGCATAATTGAAGATTGTGTCCATCGCAAATTTTATCATGCCATAAAACCAATCATTTCGTTAAGTTAATGCGCATATCCATGGCATCCCTTAAATTCTCGTAATTTTCACGATACATCCATTTACGACGATAATTCATTACGAACGGCCAATTTTTGCTGAGAGTTAATTTTTTTTTCCTTTGTCGCCGGGAGGCGGTCGGGTGGGCGGCCGGTGTTCCGGGGGGCCGCCGACTGAGGGGCGTAGCGCCCAGCCAGTCCGATAAAAAGGGAAAAACGTACGCTCCGAATCGCACTGGTGATGAGCCTGATAGGGATGGATGGCGGCCCCGGACTCTGGAGCGCGAGGGTGCGACACGCTTTAATGCAGAGGTGGACTAACTGGTGTCGCCCGCCAGAACGGAAAAAAAAAGTGAAATGTCTGCACACCGAAAATTTTTATCGCTTTCATAATCATAAATTAGGAACTCATCTGACATTTAATTACAATTACCCATACGCCATGGTCGCCACGACCACCACAGCCGCCGCAGCCACCATTGCGGCCAGGGCTAGAGCGGAGTCCCGGGTCCCGGGTCCCGGGGCCCCTGGACAGGGAGCGACCGCGGGCTTAGTGCGAACTCCACACCGACAGACGTGCGGAAGTGCCCGCAGCGATGGTAATTATGGCGCTCCTCTGTCTTAATTTCGATTATTCATTCGCGCTTTTTATCTTTTTCGCGAAAGGCTACCGCTCTGGCGCCTGACTCTCAAGTGTAGAGTAGTGATTCACGGCTCCAACACGATCCATGTTGGAACTGCGCTGATAACAGGCCCAAAATTGGGCATAATCCAAATAGGACCCTTTCTCTTCGAATCTTAAGTTTTATTACACCATTATAGGTAATTATCCTACAGTTTATTAAGTACACAAGTACACTAAAAGGAAAGTTTATATTTCAATAAAGATATACAGGATGTCCTGTAAATAATGGATAACCCTTCAATTAGCGATAGACCTCATCATGAAAAATGCCAAATCATGACCTCAGCAAAATTGTCACGGTTTTCAAAATTTAGTAATTTTTTACTTTTTCGAAGATTTGCAACGTGCAATGGGTTTAAGTCATGCCATTTTTACAAATGAAGACATTTTTGGCTCTGATGTTTTTATCTTCATAATGAATAGTTCAGCCATCAATTACGTACATTTTAAATTCACTAAGAAAGTCTTTAAAAAAATATCTTATTGAAAGATTTCATCATAGTAAAAAAGTAAAAAAATTACTAAATTTTGAAAACCGTGACACTTTTGCTAAGGTTATAAGTTGGCATTTGGGAGATCATGATGAGGTCTATCGCTAATTGAAGGGTTATCCATTATTTACAGGACACCCTGTATAATATTTTTGGCAAAGATCAATGTTTATTTGCTATTTTATTCCACTTCGAAGAATGTAGTAGCTCTATTGACGATTTCCATCAAATAATATTTGTGCTTTTAATTTAATTTAATGAAAACAAATTTTTTAAATCAACTAGATTCGTCCAAAATATTACTGTAGTCAAGTTAAAAGTTACCTAGGAGGCCACATCATAATATTTTACAATAACATTTCCTCGAAAAATTTAACTAGTAATTTCTCTTCCGTTTAGAATCAGCAAATTTCTCTTACTTACATATTAAAAATATTATTATTATTATTCATTAAAATTCATTTTATTGTATATGTATTAATCTAGCCAAGTTTATTGCGCCAGACTAGTAGTATTAATCAAGATCTATGCTCCAGAATGAACATTGTGTATGAGAAATATTTTATATACATATTCCTGAACATAGAACGAACTACAGGCCCAACCATAATCGACATTACTTAACATAAATGACGTCATTTAAGTGAAGCGATTTTAGTTTAGCATGAACGTACCCATAATTGACATGACATAACATGCAAAATTCGTTAAACTTTCGTTAAATATATGTCCCACGATTGAAACCGTATATGACATAAAAACTTGCAAATTATTATAATTTCCTTTGTTAGATTTCCTTTGAAGATGTATTTAAAAATGGAACAATTCGAGGTATTAGTAATAAATAATGTTCAAAGTTCAAAGTCATAGTTGCATATATGATAAATTCAATATCTCATATCATCACAGAGCAAAAAGGGAAAATTTCTGGAAGGATATGTAGTCTTTCAATTCAAACAACTTTTCGGCACTCATTTTGGTTCGTTTTAAAATTTGCGCAGTTCATGTCAATATGTCATTATGGTTTACTTCTATTAGCATTTGAGATTCGTTAAGTTTCTTAGGTTAAGTCATGTCAATTAAGGTTGGGCCTTTAGGGTTTTCAATTCAAGACTTTAAAACATTTTGTACATTTCTAGTATTTGATTTGTTCAGAAATGAATTTAAAGTTATTATATCATAGTTAGTTTAATTATGAAAGCTTAATTTTAATTTATGTAGTTCTGTGCATAAAATATAAGAACACAATTATTGTAACACGAAACTTTTAAAACGTCCCGTTCATTTTGTAAATGCTCTAGTGATAAATGATATTGATATTGATAAATTAAAACTTTCAAGGCCGTTTATGTTGTGCCGGATAAAGTAAATAAATCACCTATTAAAATCTGCTATACTCGTGTGGTGACTGTGATTTTATTGCTTTTCACTCACTATTTAATCACGTCTGCTGTGAGTTTTTTGATGACGTTTCAAAATAATAGATTGTTTTTGTTCACATCTAATTTTTAATAAGTCAGTCGTACGATTACATTAAATTAAATTATTTCGACTAATTTAATTACACTTAATTTATAAATCTGTGAAGTTTATTGTCTTTTAATTAAACCCAAAATATATATATTTTCAATAAAAAATTTAGGTTCTATTTTCTAAGGAGAATCAAGAGAAGCGAGAATCTCATACTCGTATGTTTGATAATGCTAAATTTTATATAAAAAACCAATAGGAGTAATAAAAAAAATTATTTTAAATTATACATATAAGTAACAACTTTTGGTATATTTAAGAAAGGTTCTTTGTATAAGTAAAAGTATATTTATACAGGTCACTCCAAAGTTTACATGTTATATGCATTACTATGGAAGGAAAGTCTTACTTTTGCAAAAATGAAAAATTAATATTTTATATACATAGGCTTGGGAAATAGTGAACGATTGATGCGAATGCCTTGCTCTACTTTTGAAAAAGATACTAAAACTAAGATTTCACTAAAATAGGCTTTCTAGAAATGTTACGCGGGTGTTATTCTTGCATTGGTCTGTGAGACCCATGTATATTTATATCCAAGTGTTAATATCCACTCACAGATCGGAATCGCTTAGTTTCTGAACTTCTAGCATGTGGTGCCTGGAATGTTAAAGGTATATTTCATTAAGGTTTATGCCAGAGTTGGCCAAGATTATCAAAACTTGAATTCCAAGTCCTTTGATATATTCCTGTATGGGTTGCTGAAAGTTTCGAAAGGTACCTGGAACAATTCCGACCGACTATGGGTCGAACCGAATCAGTCGGACTATCTGGGTTCTGTTAAATCGACAGCCGCTCGAATTTACATCGTCCAACAGGTTGTAAAAGCGCAAGGGGCGGGGGCGGGCACGCAAACAAAATTACAAACTCAGCTTCAAAGATTATGGCGAAAATTCTGATTGAATTGCATTAGAAATCTGCATTTAAATTGAAAGCAGTGCCGGGGCGTGGCGTCACCGGGGCCACCCCAGCGCAAAGAGATGTTGCCGTATGCAAATAGCTTAATCCACGAAACACTTTCAAGGTAATTATTTACTTTAATCTTTCAACCTCAAAAGTTCTCTGTGGCGAAGGCGGGTGGTGGGAGCCACGTTAATTCGATTAAGTCCTCAAAAGAGTAGCGTCCCTCGGAACAGTGGTTTTGCGGGGGCGGTCGGTTTCTCGGAGGAATTATTTCGTTCCTCCGCAAGGAGGACTCCCCGGGTCTTGCGGAGCTAGCTGCTATCATCCCTCATTTTGGCGGTGTCCGTATGGTTTGCAGCGTTTTAAATCCCATCCCAGCCGGAATATTAATCGACTGCGGCTGGGCGAGATTTGAGGTTGGTCTGCCGGACGGATGGCGGGCGAGTATTTGTTTCTTATCGCGGGCCCGTAAAATTTCTATTTCCCCGATTTGAATTTGGTGATATTGTTAAACGCCGAAGCGCTGTAATCTGCCGAATTGAATTTCTATCCCGATACGGCGGGACGGCTCTTGTGTGGAGCAACGTGTCGCCCCCAAATCTCGGGGCTTTCTGTTTTATCAAAATTCCGCCCCCGTAGGCGCAATTTAAAATTCAAAGCCGTCCGGGCACGTCACCCTTCGCCCGCAGACCGTCGTTATTTTCTTCTTTTATGACATCGCCGAACTGTGCAAGATCCGCAGGAAGGCTGTTGATATGCTCCGCTCGAAAGTCACATAGCAATTAGTCAGGACACGAATTGCTACTCTCACCCGATTGGGGCTGGTTCAGACAAAATGACAGTTTAGCACGGGCTAGATTTCTGGGATGTGCGTCCTATGGACTGATATGAGATGTTAAGGATGTAAATTTGTGCGGAAACTACATAATTGCGACTCGAAGGAGGACTCATTCAACACATCCGGAAGGTCGGGCATTCGTGACGCTTTTACGGAGCACTCTATAATGTGCCCCTGGTAGGGGAGGTCCTCCAAATTATCCCTTTATCTGCCCATAAATGCTGCTACAGCAAATTCCTAGATTTTATAAGATTGGGGACAGACACTTCCTGGAAACAATTTGAATTGCTTTTTAAGCAGCCAACCCCTCAAAATTGGGAAATGACCTACTGCTCGCCAGCACCACATAATCTGTGGAAATTTGCTCAACACAATGCAATAAAATGGAACCGGACAATTACAGGAATTATTGCTTCAAATTGCACTATGCTGGCTATAATTGTTTGAAACTTTATTATTCAGCATTTACTTAGATATTCGCAACGCATTCCAAAAAGACATATGTATAATATATAATTTATTTTTAATGGCTTTCGATTTTCAGACGAAACATCAAAACATTAAGGCGTTGAATCGTTTAAATTTCAGCCATAGTTTAACACCAAGTTTTGAATTAAATGCTTGATTTTGAAAAATCGAAATAGAAAATCTACAATGATAATAATTTTATGCTGGATTTTCTAGAATATCACTAAAATCGATACATTTAGTACAGAATTTAAAAAATTTAATATGTCGAATCTATTATAGAGTCCTTTTTTATATCAAATTTTAAAATTAAATCGAAAAACCTTATAAAAAATCAGAAGCTCAAAAAGTATAAAATACATAACTTTCATTTGAGAGTACTTTCTGCTACTTTTGCTTAGTTATAATGTAAATGATTCAAAAATTCGAATACACTTTAAAACTAGCCTTTGAACTTATTTCAAATAAAGATTAATATTATATAATAGTTTAGTAATTAACAATAAATTTTACCTTCTAAATAGCATAGCGGAAGTCAAAAGTGAGTTATTTTGAAAAAATATATATTACATAAATATAACAAAATTCACGTGAAAACTGTGAACCACTCCTTACTGATTTATGTTTTATTGATATATCCACATCTCATAATCTAACAATTATTCACTCCATTTGTGATACAATTTCTTTGAGATGACAAGCCAATACTTCCAATTACAAATTGGCGCACAAATTCAATGTTTCCGGAGATTATCCTCAAAATGCATATCAGGCAGCATCGGACAATCATTGTTAAGAGGAAACGTAAGCGGATTGTGCGAGGGTAAATCCCTTACAGCAAGTCTGACGAGTTTCCGCTCAAAAGATTCAATATTATCGAGGAAGACCACAAATAGAATAAAGTTGCTAAAGAATGCATATTCAAAGCGTAAAATATCTTGACTTCTTTAGAATATCTGGATAATAACTTCGAAAGTTTTTTGGTATCATAGTTGCAAAGATAAAGGTTTATTGAAATGAAAAATTGGGATTTGCTGCCATACAATTTTTAATTTTGATATTTATTTTGGAATCGTTATATGGTAGTTATGTATAATCACTTTTACAAATTATGTATATTAGGAGCATATTTTAAAACTTTTTATATCGTTAAACGATCCAGAGTTGAGCTACATATTTTGAATTTGCCTTATTATACATCACATCACTTAAATACTTATGCATAATTTGTTGCCAACACTATAAATTACGATAAAATTATACGTAAAATTTAAAATTAAATTACACAAGGAAAAGAAAAGTTTCAAAGTGCAATTCAGTAAAATTAATTGTAAAGTTACACTTACTTTTCATAAGTAATACTATAACTTGACGTAGTATCTTAAGTTTAATTTTTATTACGGAGAGGAACATCATTTTACTTTTAAAATAATGTAAACATTTTTAATTTTCTTTTTACAGAAACAAATAACACAAATATTTTTAAATTTGGGCTTTAATTATACAATGATCTCACGCTTTTTATTTATATTATAAAATGAATAACTTTTGCTATCACATTAATGAACAAGACACAACACAAACCGATTGACCACTAATCCTTTCGAAGTTCACTGAAAATATGATGAAATGTCGAACAAGAGTAAATAGGCGCGGCTCTTCCTTGTTTGGGGATTTTAAATGAATTGAAGTGGAAAATCCCTTTTGTGTGAATTTTGCACCAATTGTGTTGTAAAATTTATAAAACGAATTGAGTATTTAAATTCCTCGGTGTGTAATTTTAATCTCAATTATTCTCAATTATGAATTTTAAATGTTTTAAGTATTAGTAAATTTAATTTTTTTTAATATTATCGTTTTTCATGTAAAAAATTTTAGCGTTTTTACATAAGATTTACATTTTTTCGAAAAAATAGCTTATATTTAATTCAAATTGAACGTTGTTAATTATTTTCAATAAATCTGGTCTAAATTTGTAGGCTTCTTGCAAATGGGATAACATACTATTCATTTCCTACTTTTGCATTGGGTGTAATTCAACATCGCAATCGTAAATATTCTAATTTTTCATTGTGTATGGGTTTCAGTTTACTTCTCTTGTACTTTTACAGCTTTATATTAGATAAATAACCTTCATTTGAGGTATTCTCACTTAAGTGATGTAATTCAATTTAATTTATTGTGTAATTAAGGAAAAATTTGGAAACGTATTTTACTTGCTGATGATACTTTTATAATACATGCGAATGTTTTGCAAAACCATGTAAATTAACTTTTTGTTGCCTATCGAAATATTATAACAATTTTTTTCTGTGCAATTTAAAGTTTTTCCAATTTTATTGAATTATTAGTTAAATTGTTACCGTGTACTGCCTGCAATTATTTTAGTATAACCTATAAATACAATAATAAAATTTGACAAATTGTTTGCTGTGTATTGGTACATGTGAAAAATACTAGAAGTTTAAGAGTGTCCTGTAAAATAGCAAAATGTCATTTTTCGAAATTTTAAAGTTAAATACCTCGGGAAGTACAACTAACCCAACCCACACAGTATTTTTTGGCATATACGTCGCTTTTAACCTCAAATTAACACTCCTACAAATTTTTGTTAAATGTTTATTCTCTTCGTCTAACGATCTCGGAAAACAATTTAACAATTTGTCTCGGTAAACAAAGCGTATATGTATTTCGAGGTATTGAGTGAGAAGGGTAAACAACAAAACTTCTTTTTAAATAAATATGAATTGCAACATATGAAAATTTGCATATTTATTAAGCTCATAATTTTAAGTAATTACACAAAAAATGTTTGAAATCCCTTAATTACGAGTACTCAGGATTTGTAAGCTAGGTTTCGAATTTGTATGTGTATTGATTAGAATAATCGGTACTTCGCCGAGACAGAATAATTAAGAGCTGCGGCGGACCTTCATCAATATGACTTCAAAATGTGAACACTGTGTAATTGTTAAGACCAATTGTTTCTCAAAGAATTTGCAAATAATTTCTATAGGATTTTTTTCGTAGATTACGAATTCGTAAATGAAAATGGTCAATCAGCTCCCATTTTTGAGAACGATAGGGTTAAAAAGTGCAAAAGACCATATGTTGGCCATTTCTGAAAAATCATTACAAAATAACGGATTGAGGTAGGAGCTTAAGTTGTTCAAATGATAGCTGAAATCTAATAAAAATACAAAGGACCTTAAAGCATTTCGAAATGGCATTTGATTTTCTTAGATTATGAATTATGCTTTTATTTAAGCCAAGTTAAAAAGTTCTATGATGATCCTTTATTTTTCAATGATGGTTCAAAAATAGTCAAAATACGGTCTTCGAAATCTGTATTATTACTACCAACACTATAAAAGCAAACTTTAAGGAGGTTGTCGGTATTTTTTCATGATTTTGATATGAAAAGAGACTCAAAAGACTCAAGAAAACACTTTTTTGTAGACCGGTGTTATTTCTTTCAGTATTGATAAAGTAAGCTTATGAAATTTCAAATCAAGTATCAATTTAATTTTATTGTTTCATTTCACTCAAATTGACCTCTGATTACTAAAGAATTAAAATGAACTTTAAATCAGTCGTTAATATTTGAGTTTCAAAAATACCTGATTGATACCTAACATAGCTGACTATATGAATTTTATTCTTATGTTTCTGGACAGGATTTCTTCAATGCTTAGTGGGAGGGTCTTGCAGATGAGCCAAGAGGATCATCTGTGCTAGTTCGGCTATCTAATCGCTATTAAGGTGGAGAAGATTTCGATTCCGGGAACGGAGCCCGGCCGTGCACACATGCCGCCCCCTGCTAAATCAGGAAGAATTTGGCAGGGCTGGTGGAGGCCCATTAAAGAAAATCATCAGAACCGTAATTAAACAGTTCCAGGCGGGGGTGCTCCGGCGGCAAAAAACCCGAAAAGGAAAAAAATTAGAGTCAGGAGGAGGAAAAACGTTTGACTTAAGTGGAAGGCTGCGCATTTAACATCATCTCATTAACCCGGCCAGCGGGGGTGGAGCGGTATTAACGTCCCGACACAACAAGGGCAGGCGGGAGACGGCAAGTCAATTAAAATAAAATCGTCCAAAATAAATTGGGAGATAAGAGGGACTCCGGCGGAATGGGTCCGGGCCCGAGAAGGACACCGCCTTGGAGCTCTGCAATTATCCCGAAGTACGCACAGGATAACACCAGTCGAGCACAAATAAATCCTCGAGCAGGAAAGAACCAGCAGAATCGGGTGGATCTAGTGAATAAATTTCGATCTGATGAACATGAGTATCCTTTTAACGCAACATTGCCTCTGATCCTGATTTTCGTTATTTCGCAGAGTGGGACTGCTTTTCTGCTTTTCTGCGGCGTGCCCCCTTCTGCGGGGGCGGCGTTCGCTGCGAACATTCAATCACCGCAGCATGAGGGGTGCGGGGGCGGCGACGACGACGGGGCAGCAGAAGGGAGAGGCATCATCGGACTGAGACGAGACAAGGACAGAAGGCAAGAAAACAAAATCCTTTGCGCACTTAGCGTAATCCGTGAAGGATTAAGCATCCTCCGAAGGATAAATACTCTGCCTCCAGTGGAGTTTTTGCTGCCTCCGACTGGGCTTTCGGACTAAATGCCGCACTACGTCACTTAACTACACTGAAGGCTGCCGCTCGTGGCGATGTCGGCATTTAAATACATTGTCAAGAAGGATCCTACGGGCGCAGATACGTCGTCTGCGTCTCCCGGCAGGCGCCCGGCACGAACAAAGATACTGATGGAACTTAATCTATTTATCGGCTTAGTCCTGATATATGGCCATTGAGATATCGCCCTAACAACGGGCCGGGACATGGATATCTCGGAAAATTGCACAGCACTCCGTGAGATACTTGTGGATATCCTTGTAATGGGTGTCGCTCCGGAGGTGCTGGTTAGGCCGGCTTTGGGGTGCTGAAAAGAATTCCATCGAGTTTTGTTTTTACCCCGTTTTCACGGGTAATTGATTGCCCATTTCGATACGTTCTGGCCCAAATGCGGCGGAGCAGCCCGCCCGCCCGTCTACACTATGCCAAATACCGGGCCTGGGAACTCCCCGGAGCGGAGGAAATAAGAAAAGCGCTTCAAGTGGATTTCAATCAGCGTTTATCTGCTCCCGGACTTAAGCCGTGAGCTCCAGTTGAAAAGGGTTCTGCCCCCACTCTTGTTTTACTTTTTTTGATTTTGTATTTACGCGGCAACTAGAGCTGAAGTGCAATCGAATAAAATAGGCATGTTGTACCAAGATAAACACTAATCCCGATTAGCATATAATTTTTCCATTTGAACGAGCTAATCCGCCAATAATTTAGAATATCTATGCTAACAATGATTACAGCGCCATCTATCACGAATCGAAAAATGCCTTAGAAAAATGTTTTTTCGACGAAGAATGCGAATTTCCAAAACAAAACAGGACTTTTAGGCTTATGGTTTTCTCTAAATAACTAAGTAATTTTTAGCGATGATTCTTTATCATTTATGATTACAGTATTTAAAAATTGTTTAGATTTGCATATAAAGGAAACAATTAACCTTCATCAACGCGAAAACTCAATTTTGTCAGTTGAATAGTTTTTATGTACCTAATTGTTTTCATACTTAAACAATACTTTTCAAACATTAAATAATAGATTAAGGTTAGAAGATGTGGCGTAGGGTCACTCTAAAAATTCATCGCTTACTTTTTAAGAATTGATTTAATTTTATTTTAATAAAAAAATCAAATTACCCTCGATATTTCTTTGTTTTTGTGTTTAGTCAGTCTGATGTAAAATTGAGCAAAATATTGTCTTTTTCTCTATTCCAATTTAAATACATAAATAACAACTATACTATTTAATTATTTTAAACTCTTTTAATATACTTAATTTTATTTCAATTGATAACCGGAATAAATTACAAAATTATTTAATATAAGTACTAAAATGATACCTATAACACGCAACGTGATGATCGCGATGATTAATGAAAAGGTATTTTTTATATTTAAATTGTTATTTTTATTAATAACAAAAAAATATATATTTTAATTAATTTTTTTTTTGTTTTTTAATTTATTGTAAAGGATGTTCACGTTTTGAAAGGAAATACAATAATAATAATCTATGGCAGACTCTTAGGTAAAAATATTAGAATTCCTATTCATGGCTACATACTTAATTAAAAAATATAAAATAATTAAATAGGGTTTCCTCCACTGCCATTGGCTCCATCACAAAGACATTTCCTCTTTAAGGTGTTACCATGAGTTAAAATCATCCATCCTATTCGTAGTATAAATGTGCTACCTAGTTGTTTCCGTATTTAGATACTCTACTATTTTGGGGCTAGACATAAACTAAATCAAGTCTTTTCGATGTCACTGTGAAAAGGTTGTATAGTTTTATTCTTATCTTTCCACGTACAAAAAAAAAAAGCTCAGTAAAGGAACATTGGCAAATTGAACGTAATTGACCTGATGTATTGTTACGAAATAACATGTTAAAATGTGTTGCTCTTTCTTTACAGTGACGCGAAAGTATCCGCTTGAAAAAAGTTTTAGTTTTGTAAAAGAATAAGAGAAATCACTTGACTCCTACTTTTAATTTTTTTTTTTTTTTTCAAATAACGTACTTTTCAAAGCAGAAGTCGATATTTCGTGTCAGAATCCGACATAATATGTAAGTAGTTCGGATTAATGGTTCTCGAATTGTATTTAAGCGAACATACGAAAATATACCAGAAACGGTGTGAGGTTCTAAGAATGCAGTTCATTACGCAAATGATTTTGATTCATGATCAAAATGACAAAGCGATTTTCTCTTCAAAGTCGTTTATTAGTTGACGAAACTAAAAATAAGATTTTAAAATGAGTCATCACTTTTTTCCGAATTTTAAGTCATGCCCCCCACTACCATCCGAGAAAGTAGATACTTTCGTTGCCAAGTCGGAATATTTTTTCTAAAATCATCCTAAATTAGGAAAGGAGCTAAATTGAGACCCGATAGCGATCGAGACCAGCTTTTCAATTTCCCGCCCCCGCCGATTTCGGTGGTGGGGCAACTGCTTGTGGCCGTCCATCGCACCGTTTTCCTTTCGTTGAAATTCCGCTCGCCGCAAAGCACTGCTAAAAAATTATTATCTCCCGCCAGTTGGGTGCACTGTCAAGAGACGTGGCGGGCGGATCTGCGCGACCGACGGGTCGGGCCCCAGTGGCAATGAACCCGATGTCGGGTGGATCCTGAAAGCCTTCACCTCTGCACACAAACTCACAATTTTTTCATTAAGTTCCTTTTCTGCACTTATTGAAAAAATAGTTCAAGTGGAAAAAGCAGCTCCTCCGCCGCAGTCCCGCTGCACCAGCGCCCGGGTGGTGTATTGCATTTTGTTATCGTCGCCGGCGTTGATAGCAGCGCCCCCGCCTCCCCGGGTCCCCGCTTTGTAAACAAGAGTCGCGTGGGAGGGGCAAAGCAAAAAATTGTTAACAGAAAATAAAATTCGACTATGTTGCTAGCCCTCGGCTAGAGGCGATGGGGCGCTGCGGCATGGGGGGCGGAGCTTCTGAGAGTCGCTGTTTGTCCATCTGTCTGTGTATTCTTTAATTTGTTTGCAGTATGCAGTGGGCATTTAAATTGATTTGGAGGATTTGGCCCGAAAGGTTGCGCCCGGGTCCTGGATCCCGGATCCCAGGATCTTGACTACCCGAAATGCTGCAGTGGCTGGAGCCCGCTGCTCCGTCTGAGACTCGCTGCATCCTCCAGAGTCCTTTTGTTGTTTACTCCCAGGCTCTTTGGGTGCACAAAGAATTCCGGCAGCCACTTAGAATTCATTGGACTTGCAGGAGGTGAGCAAACACCTCCAGGTATCACCTGAATGCATCGCCTGGCTTTTTTACTTCCCCGGAACCGGCCATTTTATACCCATTGATCTTTTATGGACAATTCAGGTCCAAGAGCACTCACCCGTGGGCAAAAGCGTTCTTTATTTGAAGAGCGCTGAAGATGGACGAACCTCCGGGATATGTGAGATGCTCCTGCTGTCCGCACTAATAGCCATTTTCTATGCAGCGAGGACGCCCTCGGACGACTAAAGGGTCTTATGCATTGAAATCCACGGGGAGACGTATTGAGATCAAGTCGCCCAAGAAGCAGACCTCTTTCTATAGACGCCAATCCGCTCGCCGGCCACCCCCGCTCCACAGTCGCGCGGATGCTCAGCATCCAGAAAGTGGACACAGCCGTTGTTCTGTGCATCGCGGGGAGATGTCCGTCTGGACGGAGGGACGCGGCTAGAGTGGCTTTCAGCAGCGCGGCAGCGATCCGGCCATTTGTTGAGCTCCCAATGGCAAGGAAAATATTTTCGTCGAATTTTTAATTTTTTCTATTCGACTGCTCAAAGCGTCTGATGGCTGTTTACCCAGCCTTCCATTAGAGGAAGATAAGTGCAATCGCAATCAAACCCTCTGCTCGAAAGCCCTCGACGATGTTATTCCTTCAGGAGCTTTCGCGTGCACTTAAAATTGAAATTAATTGCAATATTGCGGGTTCTTTGGACGCCGCTAAGTGGCTATCAATGCCACTTGATGAACTTTCCCGATTTTATTAAAAATCGAGAAACTGATCCCGTGTTCTGCGATTGGCGAGCCTGGACGAGCCCCCATCCGTTGCGCGATGACTTAATGATTTTTTTGCTGGGAGAGCAGCTAATTAGAGCGATTATGCAACGCGGAGGTAGCAGATAAACGCTCCTGCTAATGCCACCGCGGCGGGACGGCAGACAGAACACGCCAGGAATACCTTTAACAGGTGGGGCCCTTCATCGAACACTTTAAACCTGGAAAATTTTGTAGTATCCTTTCGTAAGGGACTTATTACCTGCATTTGTAGCAAAACTGCATGTGGCGCAGAGAAAAGATTCATTTAACCCTCCGCGTACCACGTGAGGTTAATTTGATCCCTTTTTTTTCATTGACTAGTCAGAAATCAAACCAATGGAGTTTATTTCACAGTATGTTTGACTTCAGTTTTGAAGGGTTGAAAACTGTTGAAATTATTCCAATTTAAACAATTTTAAAAGCTTTAATTTTACCGCTCTACACATTAATTTTGATAAAACTTTGTAGGAGTGTTCATTTGCAGTCAAAAGTGCCGAATATGCAAAAAAATTTGTCCGGCACTTGTACTTCTCGAGATTTTTAACTTTGAAATTTAGAAAATTTACACTTTGCCGCCACGATTTTTTGCATATTCCCATAAAATTTCATTACAAATTATATAAATACCATAAATTAAGGACATTTCCACCTTTTCATTATAAAAAATTCCTGAACATTTTTGAAATTAACGAAATAAAAGTAAATATTTTTTTCGACAGTGACGAGCACGCATTTGTCTTATGAAATGATAAATAGAAGTAAAGTAAAATTTTCCTTATTTTCAGCACTCGTGTAGATTTTTTTACAGAAATTCGATGAAAACATTTACAATTTAAGGTTTTTCCATCATTTTCACCAAGAGCATGGAGAAAGTGCGAGAAAAAAATGTCACTTTTCATAGTTTTAAAGTGAAATATCTAAGAAAATATAAGCGGCCGACAAACTTGTTTTGCATATCCGTCACTTTCGACCCTAAATGGACATTACCACAAAATTTCATCAAAATCCGTGAATAGACCTCAAACTCAATTTACTCCCGCTCTTTATTATTTTTAATATTATCAACGTTCTAAATTAATGTTTTATGACATTAACTGTAATAACATTTAAAACATGCTTAAATTATTATTTTAAAGTCAAGTGATGACCTTAAATTTAGAAACACTAATTTCAGTTAAAGCTTTCTTTGGATTCTAAAAAGGTTAGAAAAAATCTTCATTCTGAGTTTTATAGTAATCTCGTTCTTTTTGGCAAACATTTTGTTATTTCATTAGCAGCTAGATTCGGGAATTGTTCTTGTTCTAAGTCCAAGTCTAATATATGACCTCGTATCGCAAACCTCGGGCACTTACAAAGCGACCCTTTCGACAGATGCGCACCCCTAGCTTTGTTTTGAAGCCAGCAAACGCGAGGACCGGGAGCGGAGTAAATCAAGGTGGAATAAGCGATTTAAAGCGCAAATGTAAAAGTGACTCTGGAAATTGTGCACATTTGTCACTGGGAAACGTGGCCCATGTCCCAGCCGCCTCCCCAGAGTGCCATGCGAAGGCACTTTTTCTCCATTCTGGAAAAGTCATCCTGCGAACCATTTTTCAATCTGCTCCACTCCACTTTTTTATTCTGGTGAGGAACGATCCAATAAAGATTGCAATAAATTGTTTCGCCACCTCACATCATCGAATCGATTGACACGTTGATAGCGAAAGAAATGGAATCGTCATCTTCACATAAAGGACTCAATTTCAGATCGGCTTCTTCCCCCGGCCGCGGCCCCATCGCTCCGCCGGGTGCGCTTGATAACAATGCCGCAGAGAACAATCAGGGGATTTCCATCAACGAACCTAACCCCAGATATTTTTTACTATTATACGACTGAGCCCCATACCTCCGCTGCAGGAAGCCTCCGGCGTATGTCGGAGGCTGTGGTCCTCGGCGCTAAATCAAAACGACTCCCAAGGATGTGACGGCCGTCGCGATGCTCCTCGGCGACCGAGAGGTAATCTAATAACAACTGCAGCGGGGAAGGGCGCGGCGGCGGACAGTCCGGCGAAAGAAATAATCCATTTACGCCGCCGATCGAATTTCGGCCGCTCGTTGCAAATTGATGTTTAGATTATCGGGGGCCTGTGAGCCAACGCACGTGTGTATCCGGTTCCGAGGGGCCCCGGCCAGGATAATGGGCCTGGAAGAAAAAACGAGCTCCCACTTTGCGGACGGGACCTGCTCGTTCGATTGCGCCCCAGATAAGATTTCGTTTGATGAACTTCGCAAACGTTGGCTCGATTCCTGCGGGATGAAGGAGGCTGACATATGTATGCAGTTGGAAAATTGTTGAACGTTGGCAGCAATTAACTTTCATTTACTCTATCAATAAACAAGAAGGATGCGAATCCACTCTATTATTAAAAGATGGTGTAGTCTTTAATGCGTTGCTCTGCACTGAGAAAACAGTGTATTTATAGTTGGGTAATTTCACGAAAATTGTGTAACTTGATGATACTTTTATACATTAACCAAATTATTGTAACGTTATATTTGCGCAATGTAAAATTACATTAACCCTTAACTATCTGTAACGTAAATGATCACTATTTAAATCTTGGGCATTTGAAAGAAAAGAAAGCAATAAATGTAATGGATTTTAGTATTATAGTGTATGTATGTATGTAGTTACAATTTTTTACTTATTTATACAATTAAATTTATATCAGGTGTGTTCGTATTAGAGTACGTTGAAGTTCGTCTTGTGTCAGTAACCTTCTATTAGCCATTTCGCAGAGAACCAATGATATGATTATGAGATAGGTAAATATGAACAATTACTTTCAAAATTGCGACAAACGAATTGTTATTATGTCTATTGGACACTTGTGGGTTGAAGCGATACTAATTTGTTTCATTATTAATAAATTTAGAACTACATATTTATGTTACGAAAATTTTTATGACCCAGCTTAAATTCGTAAGACATTGGGGATATGGGACATTTCACGTGAAGCGGACAGGAAAAAAAGGTTCAGGTTTCCGATTTCAATTAAATTTGAGTATGTTATATCTGTACATGTCCTCGACACAGTGACAAAATATTTTTACAGTGGTAAGTAAAGAAAACATACTATTTATTAATTTTGTATTATTTATATTATATAATGAAATAGCAACTATGATGACACACTCATTTGTATAATTCTTTGAATTGAACAAATAAATATACTACTACTACTACTAGAAATAATAAATAGATTTACTAATAAGCGCTTATAGTTTAACTTTTTATTTATGATATTTTTTAATTTAAAAAAAAATTCAAAAATTCGATGATGAAATATAATAATTTTACGACCAACCATACAGTGGTACGATACGTTTTAAAATTTGAGAATATTTGTATTATTCCACATATTTAAAAAAAACAATCAAGTCCATTTACATACATATATAAAAGCAAGTATTTTATGAGCTTGTTCGAAACAGTTAATCATGGGGCCAAGCCAAACCTTTTCCGTAAAAAATTTGCTCAATTAAAACTACTAAAGAAAAAAACAGCCTAAAGTATCGAATTCATGGTGTTTAATAGTACCCTTGAAAAAAACGATATTGGGAAAATCGAAGATCATGCTAACTCGATTCTATTGTACTCCTTTCTATTTCCGTTTCCGTGAATGAGCATATAGAGGAGCGGGTCCTCCCAAGAAGAATATGCCCCCTATTCCAGTTCTGCAGCGTCGTGCTCAGGAGCAGTGCAGGCTGTTGGAATAATAATTCCTTAATGATTGGCTCTTAGGAGCAGATAAAGGAGTTCATTGGCGGCACCCGACGATAAGACGAAATTGAATTGTGTGACTCGCATAAAGGACTCATCGTCGCGTCCTCGCCTGATCCCTGCGTAGCCCCGACTCAATTTTGAATTCAATTAATTCCGTTGATACCTCCGAGGAATTATGGCGAACATCAAAAAGCCCTAAAACAGCCACAATGAGGGCTCCGACAATGCTCGGCTTTGTTTTTTTCGCGCCCTATAGGGATGTACTGCCTGGGGGAGGGGCAGGGGACACCTCGTCTGTCTATTACACTTTTGCATCAATTTCATACAATTAAGAAATTACCATAGATTTGCATATTTCCTGGAGGAGGCGGCCGGGTTCAGCCTGCGCCGGGGAGACTTCGACACCGTTTCTGTATCTTGGGCCGGCAGATCGAAGGCCCGTCAGGAGCTGCTCGTCGGAATGTCGTTCCCGGTGCCGTTCCCGTCTGCCATTTACGAGTTTTACTGCCGCATATAATCCCGGCGAAAGTCTTTATCCCGGCCGGGACCGCTTTTGTTCTCGATACCCTCTCGTGGTGGCCATATAATTCCACAATGAGGTGGAACAAGGACTCAACAAAGACCGCTTGTGGGTTGCCAGGGACATGCTACAGATTCATGTTAATTTTGTGTCTCATAACTTCGAAAATAATCACCGACTCTCCAGCGTCCTCGGCCGTTCGATGTCGGCCCGAGTGAGTGCAAACGCCCGTCTTCGGCCGATTTTGAATGGCCTCAATTTTCGCCGGTCGAGATGTAACGAGGCGATAGATTCGGATGGGTTTCATGTTGTTTGATTGCTCCCGAGTAATTGGACCATTCGCATTAGTCTGGACCAAAGGCGGCTTCTGCGGTTAATTTTGGAATAGCGATTTTATCGCGTCTACATACAACGGGCAAGTGAATTCACTTGTTCCATGGAGTGGCAGAAGGTTGGAGCTGGAGCATGGCATGGCATCGCGCGCATATGTGAGAGTGGCTCCACCAAATTGTGTTGACGGGAGCAGCAATCTTACAGATATTGTTTCTATTTGCATTAATTCAAGATTATGAGAAAATTGGTTTATTGAGATAGCCAAATGGGGGAGACTTTGTTTCTCATTCATAATTAAGGATAATGCTACAAATTGGACAACATTAGCCCATTAAAATGTTAACATAACATGTTATAAATTTTCAAGACAATAACAAACACAAAATGCGAAATTTATTTGTTTTCCCAGAATGGCCAAATATCTCGATGCATACACATCGGATCGAAATTCAAAAAAATATGTGTTCAGTCTTTTTACAAAAGCTTTCCAATGATATCGAACTCGGTACCTCTCCTACCTCCGTTAGGGTGGGGTGGGGGTAACTTTAAAATTGCAAATGGCAACCCTCATTTTTTTTATATTATAGAATCGGATTCTACCCTACAAAATACATAGGTTTTGTCTGAAACTTTATTTTTTGATTCGTGATAGATGGCGCTGTAATCGCAAAAATCAAGTATATTGCACGATATGCACTTGCAATCGAAAAATAAAGACTGGCATATTAAATTTTTTCAAGGAACTCTTTCAAGTGTTACCCAGTAAAACGACGTGGACGTAATTTGAAAGTCTTACTTCATAAATTTTTAATTGCGTCGTACTGTTTAGCGAGTGGCGAGAAGACTCACCAAAAAGTAGAAAAGTAGTTTTTCAAAAAACATTAATATTAAATTTTTGCACTTTCTGTGCCATCTATGGCGAATCAAAACAAAGTGTCAAACATAACCTACGTATTTGGAGTGTAGAATTCGAATCTGCAATAAGAAATGGGGGTTCCAATTTAAAATTTTAAATTTATCCCCACCCCACCCCTGGGAGGAGCGAGTTTAGAGTATCATTAGATAGCTTTCTTTTTAAATATTGAACGCGCATTTATGTGGTTTTTGATCCGATGTGTATTTTTCGAGATATTTGACCGTAGAGTTTTTATCCACACTGTAGATATGCAAATAAGAAACCATAAATCTAACTGTCAACCTTCGATAAATTTAAGGACTACAGGGAGTAAAAGCTTTAAAAAATTAACACGGAGATAGTACAAATTTTTTTATATAATAAGTATAAGTTTTTTTTTATATATAGTACCTAAATAGTGTCAAATTGCAATATTAAATTGCATTTTGAATTTCTGAGGATTACTTTCCTACAAATCTTTAAAAAATTGTTGACGAACTTTTGCCACGCTATTTAAAATAATTTTAAGAGACTACCACAAAGTGGCGGATTTAGGTTCGCTGCCGCCCTAGGCCCTCGTTGCCGCCCTAGGCCCTTGTTGCCGCCCTAGGCCCTGTTGTTTTTTTTCATAAGTTTAATGTTTTAGAATATATTGATTTCAATTTTTAGTTTAATAAATCCAATGTCGACGTGTTTGACTTTTATCCTCTGAAATCAAATGACCGTCCTCTGAAATCTGCCGCCCCTAGGACGCTGCCGCCCCTAGGCCGCGGCCTATACGGCCTATTTATAAATCCAGGACTGCCACAAACGGAAAGGAAGTTGTTGAATTTTCGTTTTTCATAAACAATTCTTATTTTTATTACTTTCGAAGTTGTTTTTAAGTTTGGATTGCTATAAATTTATAAAAATGAAAACTTTTTGGTATCTTCCATTGCACTATAAAGTTTGCAAGGTGGCAGATACAAATTCTGAAGCCGTTAAAATTTCTTCTGCCTAAACTTTTAAACTGAAAAATCTTAAATCTGAATCTGTATTCAACAGGCTGGCGAGAATGATGTGACGAGCGAAGATTCAGGGCATAATTTTCTTGGAAATAAAAAAAGAAGGAAAAACAAAATCAAATTTGCTAGGGCACGTTTGGCCGTTTTTATTTTCATCGAATACCGAGCCCCACGTTAATTAAATTCCACGACGCTCTGATAATATCAAATTCACGGCTGCATCCCAGACCCGCCCGGACGCACGTTACTTAGCTTCCCAATTATGGCAAATCAATGGAATTGTCAGTAATATTTGAACACGTAACGAAACTCGAGTTATTCCGGCAACCGAATCCAATTACTGTTGATTTCTTATGTGGTACCCGAGAAACGTCTTATCCATGCAAATAACGCAACTTTGAAAGCCACAAACTACCTCCTAATGACAGGAGGGCTATTAAGGTACGTCCAAATTGGCCACGAATGTTCGGAGCGTTTCCTTCCCCACCTGCCCCTCCCTAACACTCAAAATTTATACAATAGAATCTTTGGAGCATTCGCACACTTGACTCGATGGAGCGCCACCATCGTTCCGCTGCCCTATCCCAGTCCAGCCCTAGCCAAGCTCATGCACACGGGCCCCACCCCGAGGATTGATCAGTCCAAATTAACCGAGTGCACTACGTGTTTTGCATAAACAAACGACAAAAGCGTTTTATTAAAATTTGCAAAGTGTTCATCATGTTGGGAATCTTAATTTTGAGGTTCCGCAAGGCACTCGACTAAGTCCTCTGGTGCTTTTGGCATCGGCATAATTCAGCTGGAGTATATCCTCGGGACGTACGTACATATGTGTTTGCTTTAATTTGCATATGATCAGGCTAGTTTGCTAATTATAAATGTAACATAATTGCCGAGGGGAAGAGAGGGAGGGGGGAGGGTGGTTCTGAGTCTGGCCATCCCCCACTAGTGGTTCATATTTTCTAGCAGAGGTAGCGGGGAAAAACGTCCGACCAATTAGCCAGAGACAAGTCCGTGCAGCAAATTACCTTGTTTCGGGGGATTCATTATTATTTTGCATAAATTTGCCGCGATCCTGCGGACGGGATAGGGTCCCGGAACGAGCTTAACAGGTTGCCGGAGCGCCTTGCGCACGGTGCGACAGGTTCTCGTCCCCGAGGATGGGACACCCGTCCGCTAGCCGGGGCGCGATGCGGACAGTCTCATTACGGTGATAGTTGTGTGCAGCAAGAAAGTAGTGTTAAACGAACTGTGAATTTTTTTACTCTACCGCTTTTCACTCAAGGACAGGAGGCCGTCGCAGGGATGCACATGGGCCCCGACGGGGGTGGAGCCCGGGGGATGGTTAGTTATAATCAGTTCAGCAACAGAAGCATCAACAAAGCATTCAACAGAAGACGGGTCCCCGGGTGGAAAAAGCGTTGCCGTTCGTTATGACTTTTCCTCTATTTACTTAACCATTGAGCCTCGACATTATGGAGCGCGCCGTAGGAGGCTCCTGGTGCGGAGCCGGGGGTTGTTAGTTGAATGTGAAGCTCCGACCGGCATTACGGATACAGAGCAGCAACAGCACAGCATCCTGATGAGAGGAGCAGAGAAAACATCTTCCGGTTTGTGCTGAATCGTGCCACGAATTTTTTATAACTTTCGAGAAAGAATTCAGGTTTTTGCCAGCGATATTTCTTGGGAGGACGTGAGAGGAAGCCCCGGAATGTGGGGGTAGTTAAAGGGACATTCATTCATCTCCGATGCAACCTGGCCACCGCTCCGCTTTATTTAATTAGCGGCGCTGGATTAACCCTTGCTCTGTAATTGCCCCGCACGGCCAGCGCCGATTCTTTTTATTTCCTTTATCTGTGGCGCACTGCAGCAGAGTGTTTTGGGGCGACTCTCGGCAGCCAATGGAAATGCAAATTAATGCCTTTCTCCGTATTTGATATAATTATTTCAGCGAAAATTTTAATTAAGGTCACTCCATTGTGGCATTCGGTGCTCTGGACCTTTTCAGCCCCTTGGCCGGGATCGTTCCCGCATTCAATCGTCTCGCTCCTGGGATAAGTTGCATTGTAAGCAGCCCGGCTCCCATTCACAAATTCACAGCCGGGCCGTCCTTTCAATTCGTTGAATATGTTCACCGAATCAATAAGATCGGGACATGGAAGCAAACAAGAGCCTCTTTCTGAATAACTATACTTAGCGGCCCCTGAAGGCACTCGGCCTCCAGCCCGAAATAAAACTGTTTAAATATTTACCCAAAATTGAAGCTATTCTACAGCAAAATCCAGTCCGAAAGGGCAGTTGGCTCCTCTTTCCACAAAAGCGTAACACAATCGTCTTCTCTCTATCTTTTTGGAATTATTTTTTTAGTGTGTCCTTAAAAAACAAACAATTTCTACACAAAATATATACACATTTTTATTAAACAAACTAATATACATATATTTAACACAAACAAAAATCAAAAATTAAACAAACTAATTTAAAAGTATTTTCTAAGAATAATCAACAGGCTTACGAAATACGAGCTAAAAAGTAAAATATAATTTATATGTGTAAATAAACTTAATACGCGAACCTGCAATCTAAATGTTTTAAATGTTTGTATTGAAATTATTTCCTGCATTTCTAAGTTACTTCAGTGATATTCTGGGATATATAACTAGAAAGGTAGGGCAGAAGCAAGATAAGTTTTGAGATTTTTTCAATAACATGTAGAATGATTAATTTCTAAATTTTAATATGATTTAATTAGAAAAAAAGGTACAAAATTAACAAAAGAGTAGTAGAGCAGAGTGGGATTAACATGAACGCAGGGTAATCAATCGCGAACGCAGTGGTTTCAGTTGGCTCGCAGTACACAGTAAGTTGAATTCTAATTTTATTTCACACTTCATACTTTTTTTATTGAATAAAAGCATTGTAATAACTGATACGTAACTAATATAAATGTGATTTTAATAATTCTATAGTAAACCTCAACCAAACAGCACTTGATACTCCCACTGTTTGTTATATGATCCTTACCTAAAAATAAATTGTGTTTTCTTTTCTTAAGCTAGTGGGGCAACGACGAACGAATTGAATAGGGTAATTCTGAACATTCGCTATTACCAGAAAACTTTATTTTATAAACAATTTCAGTCTTCGTTGTACATATATTATTTAAACCGGTATGTAATAACTATGGTTCTGCTCTTAATTTATAATCTCACTTTATATCTCTATTCTGCCTATCACCCCATGCAAGTTGGGTATCCACGAAAACCTATTGGGTTTGTATTTTCTAAAATGTTTATTTTATGCGCATATTTGAACAAAATTCACAAATAATTGTTTTTTACTCAATTTTTATTTTTTTTTAATGTCTTTCTTAGTTATTTGTAACTATCCCACTCTCCCGAGAACTCTTTTTTTTCAGTTTAGGATGTTGAAATGTTATCTGAAGGAAATATTTAATGTTTTTTATAAGTTTACATTATAAGTCATATATCATTAAAAAAATTAACAGAAGGAAAAGTGGAAATTAAATAATTTGCAAGCTTTCAAAGAAAAAATGATACGACTTTTTGACATTAACACTACAAGTAAATTGTTTGAAACATATGTACAAACAATTGTTTTACAAAATTTCTTATTTTAATTTGAAATGGCACCAATTGCCTTTATTATAAACTAAGAACATATTTTCAAAATCTCATTACTTTATTTTAACTCGCAATAGGTAAGTGAATTACAAGAATAAGATACTAGGAATTATTTAAATCGACTACTCTGCGGCGAGGCTCGATTATGTTTTATGAAAATTTTAATACTAAAACCATTATTATAATGGAAATAAAATATTTTGTAGAGGAATTTATTATTTCAAGTTTGAGTAAGAAAAAACGGCGTTATAAATACATACTTTGTTTAAAAATAACTTTGCTTAGTTCAATATTTTTACCCGTATAAATTCTTAATAGTCGTGGAAGGCAGACATTTCAAAGCGGTAGTGTAAAAGTAAAAATAACTTGAATTTAATCCTCGAAAGTGTTTACTTAGCTTGGCGTCAATTACACAGATCCAAAGGGGTGAAACTTTATGGATCCAAAAGGGTGAGAATAGAAGTAACAACGATTTTCTGGAAAGTCTGAACCTGGACCAGGAAGGAGCCTTAACTGCCCGGTCCTTTATGAAGGCGAGTCTGTGGATAACCGCCCCGTCCGTCTTGCTTAATGCAGTAGTAAAACAATTACAACATTCGCGGTGATTTCCTGCCCCAAAATCGCACCCGCCCTCGTCCAGCTCCCCAGCCGAATCAACTCACCCGGGACCCGTCAGGCCGGACGGTGCTGCCCGTCTGTGCATTGCTCAAAACTTTTAATGACTTCGTCATTTGTGGGCGGGAAGTGGACGCTGCAGTGGTCCCAGGACTACCAGTTCGGCTGCATATTTTCTTCGCTTTCAATTTCGAGCAAATAATTTCAACTTGAATTGGTCGCAATGGCGGAATCGATTTACGGCCGGTGCACGGCTCGAGTAGGGCCCCATAACTTATCGTGACGGGCTATACCTGACCGTTTTATTGTTTTCATGCACTTGTAGTGCTTTAAATTGATTCCACTTTGATGTAGCTCATAAAGTTTAACAAAAAACAAAAACACGCTTTTATGGCACATGCAGAAACAAACCTCAATGGCGGCGTATTACGCCATTTAGCCGGGGCCGCGGTGCGCTCGTGCTCGTAAGTGAGCTGTGGGGAAAAATTGAAATAAATTTGCAGGAGCTGCTCCGGCAGTGGCGGCCCCAGCGATGGGGTCGGCGGCAGCGGCAGCGGTAGTCCCGAGCCCCGGCCGGGCAGACTGCAAAATCCAGCGCCATGTATCATTCGCAATCCAATGGTTAACCATGCAGCTACCAAAAATTGCTATTCCGAGGCCATTCATTTAATAAGAGTTTTTCAGAAGTGCGAGGCCGCCGGCCGGTCCGCCGCCCTCATTTCCGCCATTATGAACGGAACACTCAGCAATCGAAATTAATTTATTTGAGCCGAAGAGGTGCCCCGGCCGTTTTATACGCATCCAGCCCAGCAGGACGGCCGGGGCCGGGACCGGGACGGACTCGTCCCGGATCAAGTGGCCGTTCAGGTCCACGTCCCCCGGCGGCGGGTGCTTATGCATATGAGGGGGCCGTCCACTTCGGAACGACGCCAGGTTGTCCTAATGTCCGGGGATGATTTGTGGTGCGATTCGCCATCATCGCAGAAATCACCGTGGACATCGGAGGCGTCTTCGGTCCCACGTCACTCCTCGTCGAATGGCCGCAATTTGTTGCAGGAGAAGGAAAAAGGCCGGCAGATCGCTATCTGGCGTCGGGCGCAAGAAGCGTGTTCCCGGGCGGAGCAGGGACCGCACTAAAAGGGCACACCACCTGTGCCAAATTGTCCAGGCCATAAATCTCGAGTCCCTCGAAGGCAATAAAATCGAATGATATCTAATATTCGATAGCGAGGCGCAATTTATAGTTTTGCCCGTCCCGGCTGGGGTTGTGCCCTCCTTCGGGTGGGCGCGGCGGTACGGGGGCAAGTGGGACTCGAAACTTTTCTTTTGAACCGTTCCGAGTTGCTCCGCATTTTTCTCTTTCCGACTTTTCTTTGATTAGCCCGGCTTGCGGATGCGATTCTTACGAAGAACTTTTTATAACGGGATTTAAGGTAGCACTTTGCCTGCCGGAGCAGGTGACATTGACAAGGGTCTCGTGAGGTGTGACAATGGCTCAAATGTCAGCCGGGAATGTAGGGAACTGAAATGCGTTACCCTTTAGTGAAAGGGCGGTTATTTTCTTCAGTCGGCCTGTGGAGCTGGAGCTCGATGCAGAGCTGCTTGAATTTTGGGTAAATATTTAATAAACAGTTTTATTTCGGTTTGTTAGCAAAATAACTTTTCAAAATTACCTCACCTATAGTTGTCTTTAGCTATAAGTTTTATGGTACAATTCTAGCCTAGTTAGACTAGTCTAATGTTATAATCGAGCTTATTACAATCAAATACTTGGCTCATTTTCAGCTTACCGAGTTTATGGTCACAATAACGTAATGGACTTTGTTGAATAAGGGCAGTTTTTTAACCTAAACTCAGTTTCAGTTACAGAACTTTAACAAAGTGCAAGGCTAATTTAATGTATACCTAATAAGTAAACGATTAACAAAAATGTTTATTAAATTCTCATAGAACCTTTGTTCCTTCAATCAAACCATTGGGAATAGTTTACAAAGTTTTTTTGATTTCATATTTTTGAACGAGCCCCAAGGTTGATTTTTATTGTACCTACTTTATTTACTGTTCGACGAAAATCCTAATATTTAAAATTCATATTAGCCATGCTTTCTCCATTTATCCAGTCAGGATCTAATTCAGATCATGACAATTTGACATGAAACTGAAATATAAAGGCGAATTTAAACAAGCAAAAAGTTCATTTATTTAAATGTATAATCGAGTTTTTTAATCACGTTTTTAAGTGAAATTATCATTCCTTAAGTAGAATTAATTATTTTAAAGCTAAACTCTTGAACAAAATAAGAAATTAATTTCTGTTGAAGTAAACATATCGAAAATCGACCATGGTTGGAGTAACAAAATATTAAAGTAAAGATAACATAATTGATTCAAACAAACAAGGTTACGAGCTAAACATTTGACAAAACCTAACTTGTAAATTTAACAATTGTTTTTTTTCTCAGTGTAAAGTCATACATTTATTATCTTATTTGCCATAGATATTCTTGCAAAATTTCTAGGTTTAATTTTGTTGCCCAATTTAGTTTTGTTTCAATTTCTCAACATACACTGAGAAAAAGTTTTATTGATTTGCTAGCAATAAAATGGTCATGATATCAATAATTCTCTATAGTTATAGTCCTAGCATCCCTAAAATAATTCGAGAAAAAAAAAGTTCGTTCAGTCTAGGCAAAGAGCTTTTAGGTCTGTTATTCTTTTCAAATGTTTGCTAGATTGGCGATCTACATATTTCAGAATCAAAAAGCTTTATTCTGTCCTTTATTATTGCATAATTGACATTTTTCATTTAAAATCTATTTGTTACATCTTTTATCACTGTAAAGAAAATAATACCAGAAATAAAATTTTGTCCAGAGAAATATTTGAAGCGACATTTGTAAAAAAAGCTAATTTCAACAGGCCACACAACCTGGCAATCTTTCATGATTAATGTATGATTTATTTGTTCTCCTTTCACAAGGAAAACGAATAAATTTTTCGAACATATGCCTTAATTTTTGGGTTTAGCATTTTTTGACGTTCTGTCATACTTAATTTGAGCTTTAACAGTCATTAGCAAAATAATATGTTTTTTGGTCTTTTGACCATGACATTTTTACTGAATTTTACCAAATCGCCCTAACCCATTTTTCTAGTTCGAGAACAGAATTGTGAAATTTTGTGAAGCGATAACTCCTCTAACTTCTTAAGCGAATCCCTTAAAGCACATGCAAAGAGTAACCGCAAGGCGAATAAAATTCGTAGCGAACTTGACTCCCCGCGAAGGTCCCGCAATATCGACTGAGCAGAATAACTTTCGCGATTGCTTTTTCCAGTTGTCACCGACGGATAAATTCGTCGTAAAAGTTGCCGCCAAGCACCCACAAAAGTAATACAATCAGGTCGAGCCCGGTGGCAACTGATTTATGACTGGAGTCGCAGCTGACGGAGTTGGGGGCGGACGACGGCGCGCACGGGGTCGCCGCAAGTTCATCCATCAATCACGGCGTTAATAAAAGAATCACATGATTGCGGTTCAGTGGACCCTCTAAATTGAATGCCGCCCGCCGAAAAATGTTTTTCCTTTTATGCTCCTCCGCCTCAATCAGAGCACTCGCCGCACTTATCCGTGGGTTAAATAAAGTCGCTCTATGCCCCATAGTCGGGGGCGGCGTGGGTGGCCTGGGCGATGGCCACTCCCGCCCGCAGGAGGGCTCCGGAAAGCCTTCCAAGGACACACAGCAGTAATTTCTACCTTGAATGGTCGCAATTCCCGACACAATATTCTTTTTATTCCCCGTAAATTGTCGTGCAGGGTGTTCCGCCCCAGTGTGCGCTGATAATGTTTATCAATAGAATGCCCCTTTATCCCATTTGCGGAAGGGCATAATGCGCTCCTTTGCCAGATTCGATTTACTGCCCATCGTCCCGACTTATCTCGTGATTGGAGCGAGCCTACGCGTAACCGCAGTTTACAAGGACCACGACTGTCGGGGCTCCGCCATTGTTCGCCGCTCCGCCCCCGCCTTTCCCGTGACTGCCGTCGGAAGAGACGTGCGGGTGCGGTGCGGGTGGATGCCCAACAAGTCGTCGACTTGTTACTCGCCGGGTCCAAATAAAAAGTGCTCCCGGGCTGGCGGCGCAATGGGGTAGCTGATCAATTTCGAGATAGGTCCTATGCTGCTCCAGTTGAAAATTGTAAAAATATTCTCCTGGTTACGTCAGTTACGAAATAGTTATGGCCGTGTTGAGCATCGGAGCAATTAAATTTTACTGGGTCCCCGTTATCGTTCGCCCGATTCTCACCCGGATACGAGTGATTTTTGAAAATTGCTTCGTTTCATCAGCTGCCGGGGGCGGGCCGGGCGCCTGTTAAACAATGGCGACGAAGGGTCTGTTCATTCCGAGGATCAAATTACCTCCACTATCGGTCCAGATAAGCGAAATTGTATTGGGGCCGATTCCAGCAACAAGGATGGTGCCATCAAGCGCAAGCACCCGAACCCAGTCCCTTCCTAATCGAGGCCAGACCTGAGCTTGTCTTAGGTTCCCTGATTCCAGGCTCCGAGCTCCGTGACTGGTGCAATGACACACTCCTCCTTAACGCCTTCCCAGGAAACCCGAATTGTCTCGTTAAATCGATCTGATACCGGGGACCGAAATTCCCGCAGACTTTAAGCTGCGGAGCTGATCTTGATTTCCGGGCCTGAATAGAAACAATAAGAAATCGACGAATGCCTGCAGGTAATGGCCTTGGAACCATGAGCTCCTCCCGAGTCCCGAGAACCCGAGGAAGGGTGGCATTACGACCAAGGCTGCGAACATCACCCTACTACTGGAGGTGGAAGGGGTATCTTAAACAATACTTCAACAATTTTCGAAAATCTTAAAGTAACGAAGGAAGCCACGTCGTGAAATTGCATCTTGGATCACGACTCCTTGCACCAGGTTTAAGGGTTCTATACGGGAGGTGTCAAGCCCCTCAGCCTTCGCCCGCAGGCATTAGCTCTAGTCACGAAGTTCCCTACTCATTACTTAAGCAATATGCGAAATTAAAGTGGATTTTACAACTTTCTGTTGCAGGTAATATAATTTAAAATTAACAATTTGTATACAACTATTTAAATTTCTCCGTTGATTCGTTGCTTTTACAATTTTTATTCGAAAATTAACGTTTTGCTAGCACAACCAGTCGGTAATTTTTTTTCGTCGGAAATTGCATAATTATAACTCTAAAACTCTCAAAAACTCAAATTAATTGAAAATGAATTTTTTCAAGTTACATTTTTAAAATATCTTATAAAACTCAATTATAGAAATGCACAGATTTGAATTCGAGTAGCTCGCTTTTCATAAAATTTTGAAGAACAAACCAGTCATAAAATATAATATAATAGTAGAATTTATTTTGGACATTATTTGAAAATAATAACATTTCATGGGCATTAAAACAATGAATAATAATAATGTTGTAACTGACAGGATGTCTGGCAACCCTAGTTCATCACTACTTTTTGCCTAGCCTACGCCGATCGCCCTTCTTCGTTACCCAGCCGTTATCGAGTGCAGTCGATGGCTCCTTACCCCCATATTGTTATACCTATTTTAGTTGAATAAAAGTTTAAGTCACAACATATATCTGGCGACGAGGATAATTGGAAGTAAGTGTGGTTTAGTTGTATTACGCAATCGTCAAAATGGAGCGAGCTATTCAAGAGATCCTCCAGCAGCAGCAAAAGTTTATGATCGACCTGATGGGAAATCAGAGGAGTTGGATGGAATCGCAACTGTCCCAGCAAAGGCAGTTAACGCAAGCGAAACCCGAATCCAGCATCAGCGTGCAGGATCCAGTGTCTCAATCTCCCGTTCCACCTTTCCCGGCCTTTGATAAAGGTAAAAGCACATGGGAAACATATGTGGTGCAATTGAACCAACATTTATCAGCATATAAAGTGATAGATGAAGAACAGAAGCGTGCGTTCATGTTATCATGGATTGGTGTCGAAACTTTTGAATTGCTTGTGAAGCTCTTTGGCAGTGAAAAGATCGAAGGAAAAACCTATAAACAGCTCACCGATAGGTTAACGGAACATTTTAAATCCAAGGTGCACGTGCTGGCATCCAGATATAAATTATTCAAATGTCAGATGCAACCTAACCAAACTTATGCCGACTGGATAGCCGAGTTGCAAGGATTAGCCCGTAAATGTAATTACAGGTGTGCCAACGAAAGCTGTAAAAAAGAATTTGTCGACGAACTGATCAGGGACATAATGGTTCTAAACACGCCTCATGAATCTGTGCGGAATAAAGCACTGCAAAAACCTAACCCCACACTTACAGATATCGTCACTATAGCAGAGGCATACGAAGCTGTAAATTCCGTGCAAGCAGTCAAAGGCAGCGCGAGCTCTAGCAACAAAAGCAACACTGAGGTATTCCAGATGAAACCTCACAAACCCAGTTCTGGGAGTACTAGAACTTCAGCGGCTAACAAGAAGTTTCAATCGTGTTCAGGTTGTGGTACGCATCACCAGCGAGCTCAGTGCAAATTTCGTAACGCGCAATGCCGAAAATGCAATCGTTTCGGTCATATTGCTCCAGTATGCAATACAGCAGCAACGAGTAAACATAAGCAAACTAAGCCGGCAGTGTCATCGAAGGGACAGCCAAGCGTGAGTAAACAGGAAACTATTGCGTTACTTGATTTCGTATATGCCATTAATAAGCCCTCGCCCGCTGAAGGCAGAAGCAAATACTTCTTAAATT
This sequence comes from Eutolmus rufibarbis, assembly GCA_963920795.1. Taxonomy (NCBI): domain Eukaryota; kingdom Metazoa; phylum Arthropoda; class Insecta; order Diptera; family Asilidae; genus Eutolmus; species Eutolmus rufibarbis. Next base: position 42,217,167 of record OY987204.1, on the reverse strand, counting down.
TGTCAGTCAGTGGTGTTATGCTAAATTTCCAGATTGACTCTGGAGCAACTTGCTCAGTCATAGGTGTGAATGGTTACAAGCAACTTCACAGTCCGACCCTGTTTCCGTGCCAGTCAAGGAAACTGTCTACTTTTGGTGGAAGCACAATTGCCGTGCTGGGAATGCTGAATGTCAATGTAAGGTTTGGCGAATTCCAAAAACAGTTGCCACTATTAGTGGCAGACGTCGAAGTAAGCAACGGTATCTTGGGCCTGGACTGGATGGAAGCCCTTGGCATAAGCATTCAATATACGAATACAATCAACACCCTGGCACCAGCCGACAATTTGGTCGTGGATGACTTGATCACCCAATTCAAGGAATTGTTCGAGGATAGACTCGGGCACTGCAACAACTTCAAAGCCCAGCTGCATCTTAAAGACAATGCAATTCCGAAGTACAGTAAGGCTCGTCCGTTACCTTACGCACAGATGGAGCAATTCAAGAAGGAAGCCGTTCGACTTACGCAAGCTGGTATTTGGAGACCAATAAATTTCAGTAACTGGGCAGCACCTATAGTAGTAATCCCTAAAAAGGATGATAGCGTGAGAATCTGCGGTGATTTCAAAGCAGTTAACGCACAGTTGAAGGTAGATCAGCACCCCATTCCACGCATTGAGGAATTAGTGCAAAAGTTACGCGGCGGTTGCCTATTCTCCAAACTGGATCTGTCGGATGCTTATTTTCAAATCGAGTTGGACGATACAGCGAAGACAATCATGGTTGTAAATACACCCTTAGGCTTATTTGCATATCAACGGTTACCATTTGGTGTGGCGAGTGCACCAGCGATATTTCAACGACTGTTGGAGCAAGCAATCGCAGGTATCCCGCACTGTGTTAACTACCTTGACGATATAGTGGTAACAGGGTCCACGAGGGAACAACATAACGCAAATCTTCATAAAGTATTCAGTCGACTGCGGGAATTTGGCTTCACATGCAAGAGGAGTAAGTGTACTTTCATGCAGCCTAGAGTGGAGTACTTGGGTTATGTCATCAGTGCAGACGGCATTAGCCCGGCACCTTCAAAAATCACAGCTATAAAGGAGCTACCGCGCCCTGCAAACCTGCGGGACCTCCAGGCATTTTTAGGTAAAATCAACTATTACAATAAGTTTATTAATGGTTTCTCCCAGACAGCAGCTCCGTTAAACAAGTTACTCTGCCAAGGCGAAAATTTTGCGTGGGGGGAGAATCAAGAAAAAGCCTTTAGACAGCTCAAGCAGCAAATATCAAGTACCCCTATGTTAGCTCATTTTAATGAATCACTTCCGATCATCCTAGTAACGGATGCATCTTCGCACGGCATAGGAGCCGTTATCTCCCACAAGATGCCCGACGGGACTGAAAGGCCCATAGCCTTCGCCTCCAAGACTCTCGATGTTCATCAGAAGCGATATAGCCAAATCGAAAAGGAAGCCCTATCGATTGTCTATGGAGTCCGCAAATTTCATCAGTTTTTATATGGCCGCAACTTCACCCTCTTGACGGATCATCAGCCCCTGGTATCTATTTTCAGCCCGGATAAGCAACTACCAACAGTTACCTTGCAACGCTTGCAGCGTTGGGCTCTCATACTTATGGGATATCGTTATAAAATCCTCTACAGGCCTACTGCAAAGCACGCCAACGCAGATGCCTTATCGCGCTTGCCATGTGGTCCTGATCCGGACTTTGACGCCGACAACGAATGCTGTTTCCAGCTAGATGTACAACGGCAAATAGAGGACTCTCCATTAAATACCGATCGCATACGAAGAGAAACCCAGAGGAGTAGCACCCTACAGCGAGTCCGTCATTTCATAGAAGCCGGGTGGCCTGCGAAGCTACCCACCGCAGACATAAAATTGAAGCCCTACTTTGAACGCCGATTATCACTGAGCAGTGAGGGAGGTGTGATACTTTTTCAAACAGACTACATCCGTGTAGTAATTCCTGAAACCATTCAACATGAAGTTTTACGTTTACTTCACGAAGGACACTGGGGTATGGCGCGCATGAAGCAACTAGCGCGAAGATACTGCTGGTGGCCCAATATGGACGCTAACATCGAGCAGCAAGTGGCAAACTGCGAAATTTGTCAACAGCACAGCAGCTATAACCCTACACGCCAGTTTGCTAATTGGCCAACTGCCGAGTACCCCTGGCAGCGCATCCACTTGGACTTCGCAGGTCCTTTTCTAGGCTCGACGTGGTTGGTGTGTGTAGACGCTTTTTCAAAGTATCCCTTTGTCGTCAAGCTACAGCCAGCAACAGCGCTGACGACTATCGATGCTCTTCGTGCTATATTTGTACATGAAGGTCTTCCTGACATCATTGTTACGGACAATGGACGCCAGTTCACAGCTCGTGAATTTCAGGACTTCTGCACGAGTCAGGACATCACGCATCTAACAACTGCGCCGTTCCACCCAGCATCTAATGGCGAAGCTGAACGATTCGTTCGCACCTTTAAGCAATCAATAACAAAGGCCGTGGCTGATGGTAAGCATACTTCAGAGGCTCTGCTAACGTTCTTAACTTCTTACAGAACGTCACCTAATCCTATATCGGGGAAATCACCGGCCGAATTGCTACACGGTCGTCAGCCTAAGATTCCCTTATCTTTCATGTTACCTCGGATCAAGCAGCCGAAGCCAGTCAACGAGAAACCTCTCGTAAGGACCTACTACACTGTAGGAGAGCCAGTCTACGCAAAAAACTTTTCGCGGGGTCCACCCTGGATCCCAGGAACAATTAAGGAACGCCTGGGTCGAGTTATGTATAGCATATGCCTAACTGAAGATAACCGAATCATCCGGAGACATCGCAATCAGCTGAAGCCTCGTAGCATCTCCCATAATGCTGCGCCCACACCGGTGATACATCATAAGCCTGTAACCGAGCTTAGACGTTCCTCTAGGATCCAACAGCGAGTTCTAAGTCACCAGAACCCCGACGTTCACAATAGGACGGGAGGGAATGTTGTAACTGACAGGATGTCTGGCAACCCTAGTTCATCACTACTTTTTGCCTAGCCTACGCCGATCGCCCTTCTTCGTTACCCAGCCGTTATCGAGTGCAGTCTATGGCTCCTTACCCCCATATTGTTATACCTATTTTAGTTGAATAAAAGTTTAAGTCACAACAAATAATGAAACTGATAGAAATGGTTTCGTTAACTCTTCTTTTTGGAGGTTGCAATAAAGTTTCAAGTTCCACACTTGGAAAGAAGTTTATATAGTTTTCCTCTAAGAACTATTCTGCCGTGCCAAGGAAAAAAGTGGTTAAGCGCCAAATTTTTCAAAATTGAGTTTTTGGTATCATTAAATAGAGAATTTGCGGACGAATCGAATGATACCAAAAACTCAATTTTGAAAAATTTGGCGCTTAACCACTTTTTTCCTTGGCACGGCAGTATTGGCGTGATTGCAACAATTTATAAGAAACAATATTGTGAATATAAAAGAGTTTCGACTTGGATAACATTACGTATTCAAGTTCCGAAATTCCCAGAAAAGGGTTTGTATCTTATTTTAGGGTAACGCATTTAATATTTTGATCCAAGTTCTTCTAATACATGAAAAGCTTTCAAGATAAACTAAAACTCACAATGCAGAATTTTGCACCGTAATCCAATCCATTAATTTTCAATATTTTCTTTTCTTTAACATTACGTATTTTATTTTCCATTAGTGATATTAATGTTTTGATTGATTAAAATGTTAATTTTGAATGCCTGTGTGTGTTAATAAACTCAAATTTTGGAAATGTTTTTTTTTTTCATTTCTAGCCAATTTAAAAGGTGGGTTGCCCTCTTAAACAATAATAATGATATTAAAATGTTTCTGTAATGAGGAGGTTTTCGGAATTAAAAATGCAAAGGTAGTAAGGAAATTGAATAAAGGAATCAATGAAAATAACTAGCTTGGGTCTATGAGACTCCAGTCTGTGCAGGAAGTGTTAAAGATCCAAAAGTAAGTAATAAAATTTATTTATTTATTTATTTTATAAAGTACAAGAGCTTAATTTAGCCCCTTATATACTAATACCACTCTCGGGAACGCAGCCCATATGGCGTTTAACCGCAGTACATTTTGTTTACTTAATTATTATATTTTTTACTAATTTTAGCCTAATACATTTTATTTATTTTTTTTCAGGAACCTACTGTGGTGAATATATTGAGGTCCAGGGATATTCCACAATTTTAATTAAGACCGTAAGCAAAGTAAAAGCTATCCTTCTTATAACTATAATTAAATATGTAGGGCTGAAAGGGTGATGGCTCCTATAGAGCTTTTGTACAGAAGCGAAGTAGTATTCCCAACATTAAGATTTCTTGTTTTCTTTGAATACCTAAATAGCTAATGAAGTTATAAGAATGCACCAATGAATACTACTTTTGTTAATTATTTATACATATTTCTGTAGGAATTGTTTAGTTTAAGAATAAATGGATTAATTCAAAAATACAATTAAATTTAATATAGTTTTTCACCAGTTGAAAACCGCTAATAATCTCCGAATCAAGCAAATAATGTACTTGAGGCCTGGAGTGAACTACCGCGTTTTATTGGTCTTAGTTTATGTTATAACTATGTATTTTAGTCTCGAAAGTTTTAAGGCGAGGCAGGCAAGCTCAGCAGTAGGCTCTATCCTTACTTAAGTTATGCTACTGTCGTTCCTGCAGTGGGAGGGAAACCTTAAAGAATACCTGAACGACTCTTGAAGATCTTAAAGCAGAGGTAGCGAGGCTTGGATTGCCCCCAGCCACACTGCGCGAAAGTGCATCCGGGGCCCCATGGCTCCACGGCTCGTTGACTGGGTTGGCACTTGGCGCGTTCCTGGAAACTGAATGCAGCCAGTACATGCCAAAGCGCTGTCTCCGCTAATCCCGCACGAGTGTTTGTCTTTCACGGTGTGTGCGCTCCCAGCATATCCCTTTTAATGCTTAACTGAAAATTTTAATCAACTGGGGCCCGTCCGGGGAGCAGCCGCTGGAGCGCCGCGAGAACAAAACACACAGAAGTTCCTTGATTCCCATTGCACCGTCAGCAGAAGCGGAAGAGTCCCTGATACACTTCGAAACTAGGAAGATGCAAGCTAAGGGTTTACCCATTTCATCAAATCATTTGTCGATGCTCCGGGGGACAGAGACGCTTCCGCAGGCGCGACGGGGTTGTTAGGCTCGTACCACAGCCCCAGCGGAGCGCCCTTGTGGACCCGTGCACACGTGAAATGCTGGTACCAGGCGGCGGCAACTGGGCCTGGTGGGGTCCCGGCCTCCCCGGCCTTTTGATGTGCCACTTGCCCGGGTGTGTGGGTGCGCGCGGCACGGCGGCGTGGCCCCAGATGCTGCTTGTGGATCCGGCGCGTCAACGAGATGACGGCTCAATGGGCACGCAAGCACCATCCAGCCATTATGTCGCCCCCGCAGCCAAGACGTGGAGGACTTCTGGCTTTTGCGAAATTGCAACATAATAAATCATCAAAGGGGGAGGTTTTACTGTCACCCACTTAAATTTTCGTGGGGTATGCTTCCTTCAAAGTGACAGCGAACGTGCCCAAAAGGCAGTCAGCCTACGTCGCTCCACTCCAGCCGTCCATGTCTTCAAGTGGTTTGCTCGCAACGTGTCGGTGTACTTTGTGCGATGGCACCCACAGGAGCGCTGTGCCCCGCCCGGGGGCCCTGTCTCACCAGCCCCCCAGAGTAAATGATGCTGTTGAGCCCCAGAAAGTGTTGCAGTCTCTCGCCCCGTCGTCCTTACCTCCGAGACACTGTGCACGGAACATTGTTCTTAATTCCTGCGATGCATCGCCGCTCCTGCACTCGAGTGCACTGCACAAAAGGCGGGAGACGAGGAAAAATATTGTTTCGCCCCTTGGAGGGCCCTCCACACACATCTCGGACTGGCGTCTTCCGGCAGTGGATTGCGCCCGGGACTCATATCTGGAGCCCTTGTAATTTGATACAACAAATTGGAACAATTGTCAGACCGGATGTCGCTCGCAATGGCGAGGAGTCGCCCCAAAGTGCCTTGTTGCACTTTAATTGTTCCTCAGCCTGGATGATTGCGGATGTCTTTGCCCGGAGTGCTGAATCAGCAGGCAAAACAACTTTTGTCTGCTGCAGTCGGGCTCGAGATAAATTGAAATGCTCCTCCCGCTCCCGGTCGTTGCGGAACTGCTGGCTGGCTGTGCGGCGGGGTTGCTTAGGACGTCACGGGAACAAAGCCAACAAACATTGAACTGGATCAGCGTTTAGCAGGGCGGGGGCGGTCGGGTGGCCACGACGTCGTCACGCTTTAATGAATATTTGGTCCTTGTGGATTTCAACTCGCTTGTTGCCTCGGTGGCCGCACTAGGGCCATTTTTGTCAGCAATTGACCACCATTTCTTGCTGTTTCCGAGGTGTAAATGGCTTCAAGTGCAGAATTGTATTAAATTTTGGACATTTTGTTGAGTCTCTGATAAAAAGGACTGTGCTGCTGACTTGCAAATTGGAAATTTTTATGATATCACATCAAATAACGAAACTTTTTCTTATTTTTTATTTCCATGATAATATATCAATCTTTGAAAGTCTCATTAAAATATACACAGTATCTAAAACTTGCATTTACAGTCTATGCCCTTAGATTGTTTAATATAGGTGTTCTATATAGAAACAAACTTGCACCAAAGAAATAGAATCGACTTGAAAAATTCAGTAGGCCTAAAAGGTATGAAACCACCAATTTCAGTACTTTGAAATCTCATTTACTACTAACAGTTTGCATTTTAGATCCTCTTTTACGCTATCATGGGCATGAGTCAATTTCTGAAGTTCATGAGCGTGACGTCATAACTTATGGAGGCACCGAAGAAGATACAGAGGACGAGGTACACAGTAAAAAATTTTTACAACTTTAATAGTAGACTATTCTTTGCCTACATAGTAATAAAGCTGTAAGAATACAACGGTGTTTAAATTTACATACATCGATTTAAATGATTTCCGAAAGTTTTGGAAAATTACCACCATTGCAGTATATTCCTTTTGGCAAATGTAAAAAGAATGTAATTGCATTCCAATGCTAATATTACAGCTATATGGTAAGCATTATCCCTGTTTTGATGGGAAAGCATTATAGTTATGTAAATCATTATTCATTACCTCTGTATAATGTAAAATTACACAGTGCTGTAGAATATAATAGCATGTCAATGGTAATTTTGCAATTAGATATGTAAAAATTGTCCTGAATTTTATGTAAAATTACACTTCGAAGTGCAATATTGAACCATATTCTTGAATCCTTTCGAAGCGAATCGAAAAGAGCTTGAAAAAACTCCTTTTGAATTGAAATTCCATTATAAAACTTCCTAAATTTGTAACCACTTCATTTTAGATAGATACCTTTGATTTCAATTAGTTTGTTCGTCGAATTAATTCGAAGTTGAAAAAAACTGATTGAAATTAAAGGTAACTAAAATGGATTTGCGAGAATTTTAAGAATTTTATTAAGTGTCTAATTTTTTTTTCCAAAAGCTTTTTAAATTCGATTCGAAGGGATTCAAGAACAGAGCCCATATACATATGTATATGTATGTATGTACATTGTACATTTTACATTGTCGGCGCCAAACAAGCACATTAATTAATAATTACGTAAAGCGTGATGCGCGGCGGCGACGCGGCCGGAAAATGCCGAGCGTTCACGAAGTTAATGTCAGCGAGATAGCAACCCGACGATGTTTGGCGCCGACTCAAAATTACTTAGGTATATGTACTTACATTAGTTTAAGAACTTAGTTATTAAGGTTAAATAAAAAAGGTTTATTATTTTTTGCTTTTCAGTTTTTTCGGCGGTTTAATTTTTTCGTTAAAAAGTTTTTATTTTATAATTTTTTGTGGCTATAATACAGAGACTGAGAGGTCTACACATAAGAGATTGACAGGTCTAAAGCTCATTCATCGTGAGGTTTTTTTTTTAAATTAATTGTAATACACAACTCAGCATTAAAATCTGTGAGTGAACAATAAATCACCCCTATTTTCCCACCTTTAAGGTAGGACTTTTTTTTCCAAATTTATATGGGACCAACTTCGAGGTATATCCTATCCAATAAAAACAGAATTATCAAAATCGGACTACTCTGTAAAAAGTTATGCGGGGTCATACATAAAAAAAAAAAAAAAAAAAATATACGCATTGAAATGATAACCTCCTCCGTTTTTTTCGTCGATTAAAAAAATCAAAAATAACAAAAATAACCAAATAAACAAAGCAAACCGAATTTCTTCAATGATTAGAAGATTGGATTTTGTGCTTTAAATGATGCTTTTAGTTGGAACTTGTAAACAGATTGTAAACAAATGCTAGTATATGAAGTATACCTACAATCCAAATATAGAAAAAATAATAAAAAAAAGTCGATATTGTGTAAGAAAATTAGTCAATTTTGTTGATTCAGTGATTTTTTGATTCCAATTTTTTCAAAGTGCAAAAAAATAAGTTAATTTTGGTCGTTTGGTTAGTTTCCGGTTTTTAAGTTTGCAAAAACTAAGTTTTGTTCGTTTGGTTTTTTTTGTTTTTCGGTTTTCAAAATATTGGTTCAGCTCAATTTTTGAAATGCGGGCTGTTTTGGGGGGGGTCATGACCCCCGTGACCCCCCCTTGAATCCGCGCCTAAAAGGAACACTTGCAATTTGATTTAAATAAGAAATAACGTAGGAACACTTCTTTGAAACTGAACAGACCTTTTAATTACCTAACTGAATATCAAGTCAAATTGGTTATCTACAAATATCATGTCACACCGCAATTTAGATAAACAAGATAACATGCTGTCAACTGATGCATCTCTTATCTTTTAATTTCGAAAAATTAAATAGAGCCAAACTTTTAAACATTGTATATTATATTATAGATAACCCTTTCAGTTTATAAAAATTTTAGCAATGATGATGATTTCACTCATGGAATTGCTTTTCTCCTTGAATTAATTAATTCTAGCAGTTGAGAAATCCATAACCTAAAACTCCTTGTGAAGTTTATCAATTTCAACATTTTTGAAATTCATGTATCAGTTATGAAATATTTTAATTTCTTTTTTTTTTTTTTATTTTGTACTTGTTTATAATTTTAATGGGACTGCAATTTTTATTTTTGAGATTTTCTTCTATTTTTTATATTTCGCTCAGAGCTTAGCTTTTCAAATTCACAAACAAATAAAATGTAGAATATGGGATGAGACATAAAATTACGTAACCTTTGAAAGATTCAAAATTCCTTATCATATTAAAGAAATCTTTAATTTTAGAAACATAAATTATTACTTTGTTATATAGCACAATCCCTACCTAATATTAAAGCAGTTTTTTGTTTTTGCTTCATTTCTTATTTAAGTGTGTATAAACTGTATTTAAAATTTTAAAAAATTATGTTTCGATTTTGTTTTGAACACATTTAATTTAGTAGTCTATTTCAATAACTTTAACTTACAAATATGCATGTATGTCCAATTTTTTGATTCTTTGTAAAAGAATTTTAGATATTACTAGTTCAGCAATAAAATCGTGTATACCGGGTTCCATTATTGCATCTTTTTTATTAATCATCTTAGCAGACAGGGGATTCAGATGGCAACCTAGGCCCTAGCCACGTAGTTTTAGCCGCTGCAAGCGGATTGGGGCGGATGGTCAGAAATCTGGCTGCAGACGTCCCACTGCAGTAGCCGCATTTTAAATCTCCAGAGTAGTTGGAGAGCGGCTCACAGGGAATAATAAATTTTTCTGTGTAATTGCGAGGCCGTGGTGCGTCCGGCCCGGCCGGCGTGTTGGCTCTACGAAGGGCGCCTAGGGCCTGTTTATCCGGGGCTGATCTCCACCAGCTGAACAAACAGGTTGGCTCGTCTGCCGGCCGGCAGGACGGCCTTCTGGGGACCATCAGGAGAACAAGGCGACATGACATCTTCCCCAAACACGCGAGTCCTGTGGGCCCCTCTGCACACAGCGGCCTGGACCCAATCTCTGGTTTTAACTCATTATCCTTGAAGTTGGTAAAAGCGCACCGCCATGAGCACCTCTCGGCTGACATGTACGTTTGTGGATTTGATGGAAATTGAGACAAACAATCAACCGTACAAACAGCCGGGCAAACAAGCCGTGCCAGGGCAGCCAGATTGATTTCGACGACTAAAATTTTCAATTAGGTTCAGTGAATTTGGTCCTGGCGGATGCGAGCAAACAGCGCATTCTTTGATTGTTTGAGCATGTGGCAACTGCAGCATCAGCGCTGCACCGCCGCCCAGGACCTGATTAAACTTAACCGAAAACTTGATTTGGATGCGCTCTGCAGGACCGGGCGCTGCGGCGGCGGGCACAGCATCCCCGACGACGGTAATGAACAATTCTACCACTATTTGTGTCTTCCCGCCCATCCCCCCCGCAGACCATCTGTTTAATTGATACCGCCGCGCGGAGATGTCGCTTCGCCTTATCCCTGCATCGCGTTTTATTGTACTAATCCCCGTGTTTTGTGCAATTCAATTTGATTTTCGTAATTGAATCAAACCCAATGAACTGGAACGATTAAATAATGGAGGGGTACACTGGAATTAGGTCTGATACAATATTGCGGTGCGGCGTGCACACGGGCACCGAGTCCTGCCCGACGAACAAAGCGCCCTCTGCAGCCCCGCCGCTCTCATTTAAACCGATATTTGTTTTAATGAAGCCAGATTTGCGGCTTGGGCCGAGACTTGTTTAGAGCTCCATTGCCCGAATGCGGCGTGTTTAGTCTGTCCTTCAGGAGGCTTTTCCTTAATGCGCCTGAAAGGTGGACCCACGGCAAATTGCACAGCTCGGCTTTTCACTTACTCTCTTTATTTGGGATGCAGTCTGAGGGGCAAAGAAACGATTCTTTTAATCAAACGGCGATTTATGTCGGAAGGTACTCAGTCGGTGATTGATATGATCATTATTGAATTTATACTTGAGTCGACTTCAATCTTGCTCACTGCGATTTAAGAGGGTAATAAATTTTAATAAAAACTTTTTAACAAAAAAATTAAACCGCCGAAAGAACTGAAAAGCAAAAAATAATAAACCTTTTTTATTTAACCTTAATAACTAAGTTCTTAAACTAATGTAAGTACATATACCTAAGTAATTTTGAGTCGGCGCCAAACATCGTCGGGTTGCTGTCTCGCTGACATTAACTTCGTGAACGCTCGGCATTTTCCGGCCGCGTCGCCGCCGCGCATCACGCTTTACGTAATTATTAATTAATGTGCTTGTTTGGCGCCGACTAAAAATTACTTAGGTATGTATATGTACTTACATTAGTTTAAGAACTTAGTTATTAAGGTTAAATAAAAAAGGTTTATTATTTTTTGCTTTTCAGTTCTTTCGGCGGTTTAATTTTTTTGTTAAAAAGTTTTTATTTTATAATTTTTTGTGGCTATAATACAGAGACTGAGAGGTCTACACATAAGAGATTGACAGGTCTAAAGCTCATTCATCGTGAGGTTTTTTTTTATTAAAATTAATTGTAATACACAACTCAGCATTAAAATCTGTGAGTGAACAATAAATCACCCCTATTTTCCCACCTTTAAGGTAGGACTTTTTTTTTCAAATTTAAATGGGACCAACTTCGAGATATATCCTATCCAATAAAAAAAGAATTATCAAAATCGGACTACTCTGTTAAAAGTTATGCGTGGTCATACATTACAATTAGTGAGTGAATAATCAATCATCCCCTGTTTTCCTACCCGTAGGGTTGGAATTCTTTTTCCAAATTTATATGGGACCAACTTCAGGGTATACCCTTTCCCACAAAAAAAGAATTATCAAAATCGGACTACTCTGTAAAAAGTTATGCGTGGTCATACATAAAAAAAAAAAAAAAAAAAAAATATATACGCATTGAATTGATAACCTCCTCTGTTTTTTTCGTCGGTTAAAAAAATCGATTGCTTTTCTTGAATATGCTACAAAATATATTCATAGTACCTACTGATTTAAAGTTGGAACAGCCCGACCCACAATGGGATAGAGCTTGAAATTAGTGCTCGAAAACAGGGAAATGACTTTCTTTAAAATAAATGAACAAAAGAACTTTAATACAATCTAATGCCTATATTGTTACTAATTTTTTAAACTCTTTAACATCATAGAAAATATGACGTATCTTTACACCCTATGTGAAATTCAATTAAAATTTGTACACCTGTTGGAAACTACTAATTCTACATTTTCAATTAAATTTCAATTCATTATGTATTATTATCGGTTTAGAGGCTATTGTTTTAGTCCGTCGATTTCGCGTTTTATTCCACTATGCGGCCACGAAGTGGCGGCCACTGGTTGTGTCAGTAGCTTTCATACGTTCACTGTAGATTAGTCTAATCCTGCAGAATATACCCAGTTGAGAAAAGAATAATTGCTTTTAGAGGAATAAAAAGTAAATTCATTCAATGTACAATTTAGTTCAGTTTAATACAATTTTTCTATTTTCCAATTTTCCATTATGCTTCCTGCGTATTGATATTGCATTTCTTTTCCGACCTGAAATTGTTTTAATATCTGAAAAATAACATACATTTTAAATAAAGCAGTGTTAAAATTAAGAATAAATTTCGCAGTTGATCGTGGTTGATTACATTTATTTACCCTATATATATACTAAGTACATCTTAAAGAAAATTCCCTCATTTTTCCGCGCGGATTTTGATGCAAAATTGTATAAAAGTGTTTAGTTTAAAATTACAAAATGTGTCTCTTTATTCGCGTTTTTCTCAATGCATTAAAATTTTGGACACATTTTAGGCATATCCGAACAAAAGTCAAGTCAAAGTGTTTATTAAATTTACAACTCTTTAACTAATAAAACACATCTACAAAATTGGAACCTCAATCTTAAAAACAATGCCATTTTTTTGTTTTTTTAACTTGGTGTTTGTTTACAGAGTTATATTTGTTTGAAATTATTATCCATTTTTTTTATTGGCATAAAAGCATCTCTCAAACAAACATTTATAGATGAAACATATTTTTTAAACACTCATTAAATATAAATCTATTTTCAAAATTTCATGTGCTCACTACTAATTTTTAAACTTTGAATGCATTTATCTTGAGCTCACGTTTACAAAATCGGCAGGCCGTAGAACTCAAGTAATCCTTATCCGATTGATTTGAAACTTTAACTGTAGCTTTTTAGATAGATTATTTACTAAAGTACATACAATGTTTATGGGCGATAAACAATTACTATTTGTATAAACAAATTAAATCCAATTTTTTGATATAGGTACATATGTATCCAAATTTGAAAAAATCAATTGTTTTTAATAAACTTTTGTACATTTTTTGACTTTTCAAAAAATTCACTCAAAATCTTATATTGATCTAATCTTAAAAATTACGCCATTTAGTTTTGTTTGATACTTTGTGTTTGTTTTAATTTAAATGATTTACATACATACCTATATTTTATGATTTTTGGGTTTTTTTGGTTCATAATCATAAGTATCTTTATTCTTTACATGCCCTGGTAATAATTGCTGTACAAAACTTATTTTATTAAGTAAAGCAATAACAAAATTCTGAAAGATGATTCTGATAGGTACTATTGTAATATGTACAAGAAAGCCTGGTATATATGAACCTAACTAGTTAAGCATGAAACAATACTAAGTAGGTAGTGTAGGTATATCTCAAAAATCGGTCCCCTAGACCGGAATCCCCCCATAATTTACGGACGCATTTTGTAATTGTGGCCTTCCTGGCCCTGGCAAGTTAATCCTAATCCTAATAGTATAATATCCTTCGCGATTTGCCCGGACTTACTGGCAGCGCAATTTAGGGCCCTGGAGCGCTTCGTCACTGCCAGTGGGCAAATCCCGGCTGTCAATCCCCCGCCCCCATAATTTCACCATTTCCAGTATCGTGCCAGTGATCAGTGGAATGTCCGTCAAATGAAGAGGAAAAAAAATTTATTAGCATTACACTAAATTCCTCGATAAAGATATTGGCGAGGGCAATCCCTTAAGAGCGATTGCTTGCAAAACACGAGGCCGGGCGCTCGCTCAACCGAGCCAATGTGGACCCGGCGAGCACATCACGGCACGAATCGCTCCTTACGCCAGATATATTTTCCGTTCCTGTGTCCAAAGACGGGGAAAAATTGATTTCATTATGTGGAAGCAGAGATAACGTAAAATTAATGAGATGACCGAATCAATTGCGTCCTGCCGCCACCGCCGAGCCGGGCTCCCGGCTCCTTGGCGGGGGCGTGAGCGGGGGAGGGCCGCCTGGAGGAAGTGTTTAAGAAAACAATTGGAATCGACAATTTCTCAATGCACATCCTCGGGATGGGGCGGCCAGGGGCCGGGATCAGTGGAAAGGACTCCGCTCATTAATACCTGCCAGTGGACCCAAATCGCTTAATCTTTCAATCAGTGATGGCAACAAATCAATCTTCCCCCGCCCGAATGAGATATGTGAGTTTTCAGCATCCTTCCCGGGGAGGTCCGCTCACTCGCAGCATCCGCTGGTGCCGACTTGCGTTAGTGCGAGTAGTCAAAACTACGCCGTGGTCTCGGGTTGCTGCTCAGTGCGGATTTTGGCGGTTCCACCCGAATGTAATCCAACACTTTCGGGATGACACGCCAACTGAATACGTGTCCTGACGTGGGTGGAAAGAAGGTGCAAATTCAAAGGAGCGGAGAAAGAACCGGCCTAACAGGTTACAGGTTGCTAGCTCCGACTCCGACTCCGACTCCGACAACCCCTTGTTAATGCAATTCCAGGTCGTGATCTCATGCTCCTCGGCTCGAGCACAAATCAACGGTGACAGGCCAGGGAGATATAAAATATCTTGTCAACATTCCGAAACATATTTTATGCCATCAGGAGTGTAGCCCTTGTGCAGCCGAAGGGCTGAATCTTTTGATTTCGCCCCCACCGACGGGCCGCCCTCCCCCGCTCGGCTTAGCGAACTCGTTTGTGGCTCCTGCGATGATTGACAGGCACTTAACATATCGAAACTGTTCGATTTGCGAGACCCCCGGGCAATGGGACTCTTTCCTCGACCAAATTAATTTTCAGAAGAGGTCCTCTGGTTAAGCATTTTTTGGCTGGGTGTGACGCTCCCATCACTCTTTATTTTATTTATAAATGGATTTTTCCTTTAACTGGAAAGGAACGCATCAACTGATTTAGTTTAGTCTCTGAACTTCTTTTATACGTTTCGCTAGTTTAGCATTAGATAATCCAGAAACCTTAAAGGGAAAAGCAGGTTTATAATATATACAATTAATACAAATGTCTATCTACTTTTCATATATTATACACTCTAAAATTGTGAAAAAGTGAAATTTTACATTTGTTTCTATGGAAAAATTAATCACAATCGTAATATATTTTTGGTGTAATCCAACAAAACAGTGTAAAATTACATCACTTTTAAATTTCGGTGTGATATTCAATCAATTTAGTAAATTTTGTGTGATTTTGAACCAAATTGATGTAAACGTGCATATATACGACCTAAATTCTAAAATTTAAACCGAATGTCAGTGAAGCCCTTTTGTGACGGTATTTATTCGACCAAACACGTCTTTGCAAACACGTCGAAGCAAATCTAATTAAAGAAGAAAGTTTTCTTGTAACATGTGTAAATTTTAATGTTTATAAATTACTGCACTTTTATTATTTAAATAACCATATTTCTACTGTCTCCTTCATTTTATCCTATTGCTTGTTCCTAGCGTTCCATACCGTGTTTCTTACTTAAAAATCGTTATAGTTTCTATTATATATTTTTATTATTCCCATCTTTCAAATGCATTGCTCCGGAGTTATAAATAAGTGCTCATTTGAATGCAATAATTTTAAATTACAGATGTTTTTAAGGGAACAATGACGAAATTTAACAGTTTAAGAGAAAATTTTACTTTAAGCGAGCGGTGCCCTTGAACTTGCTCCCTTAAAATTTGTAATGTAAAAATATTATATTATATGTCAAAAAATTTACATCTTCTATGTGTAAATTTGTCTACATTAAAAAAGTAAAAGATACACATATATTGTTCAAACTTCACGTATTTTATTATGTTTAATTTTACGCTACTATGTGTGTAATACTTTGCACAAGAAAAATGTATTTTTACACCAAACATTTGTATAATTTCTTTAAATGCATTTTTACTAGCATTATTGAAGGTATTCAATTTCTTTCCAGAAAGAGCTTAAAATTACATCAAAATTCTTGAGTGTAAAACCATTTCAAAAAAATTGAATTATGTACTAAAAGTAATTTGAATATTTTCTTTCTTGTTCACGACAACTTAACCTCAATTATCTTACTCAATGAAAATATATCAAAATATTTACATATCTATGCTGAACGCTGAACCTTACCATTTATTTGTATCTATCCTCAATTCAGTTTTATTTTATAAACAACACATTTCATGAAGGGCCTACATTCACTTAAAAATTGAAAAAATTGCACGTTTTAAACAATCATATCTTTTTGGTTAGAGGAAGCATAGTATGTAATTAGATATTGGCCTTTAATTCAAATATAAAACATAATTCAAAAGACACGATATTTTTTAAAAACTCCCAAGTTTTCAAACTCTCTGGATGTACATATATAGCCCCTTAAGTTAAAATTATCTGTTCAAAATTTACGGATCTTTAAGATCGAATCGACAATGTTATTAACTAAATTTTAGAATTTTTTCTGACCTGACTAAATTTTAGTTACTATGGACACTAGAAAAGGTCAAATAAAACCTCTGTTTAAAATTAAGTTAATTGAAAAGTCGATTTCTAGGGCTGGAAAGAATTAGCCAGTGTTTAAATTTAACTCATAATTCGCATACTTGAAAAATTCTAACAAACTAAATAAAAAATAAAAACGAAGACCTAGGTCTTATAACCTAGAATGCCAAAATCCGCTTCTGCGTCCATTGATCACTTTTACGACGATTTAAATATGTGGGTAAAATGGAAATTAAGCAAATATAATTTTTATTTGATAGTAATAAAATGTTTTAGTTTTCTCACTTTTTCTACTTTTATCCAAATCGAGAAACTACAAGTTTGAAGAACTCTACTGCGTATAATGATTGTTTATGAGTTTACCATGAGTCATTTTGATTTAATTGCTTAATAACATTGCGTTTGAGCTAACAAATATATCTTAATACGAGCAGGTTCCCAACTTTATTCGCAAACATGCAAAACATGCATAAAATTTTCCAAATTCTCTTACTATGTTATTAGGAAATAGTTTAATATATGAAATAACATGATTTTAAAATAGTTTTATTTTTACAGAAGTGTAATAAGGCTTATTGAGGCAGGATGAAAATTATTAGTAGATGGAGTATGGTAAAACAGGGTTAGATTGGCCTTTTGCGAGCGAGCTTGGCCCAACATAGTAAAAAGTTTGAATTTGTGTGAAAGCCTTTGCCTCATATCACCATGTATAATAGTAGTGTAAAGCAATAAATTCTTGTGAAGGTGTAAAATCTGTCGGTAGCGAAGCCATCAAGAAAGCTATAAGACTGTAAGTCAAGTATTTTTTTATTCATCTTTTTCTCTTAAATATTGTTAATTGTTTTCTTTTAAATCTTTAAATCTTGTGTTTTGAGGTAAATTTGGCCGGACAATCTCACCGCAATGAAATTTCCTGGATTAATTAAGGCAGCCGTTTTCATCCCGAAATATTTCTGAAACTCAATTTACCTACTTCTTGAAAAAACAAACTTCGTAAATATAATAGAAGGGTCGGAACACGGCAATATGCAAATTACAAATCAGAAACTTTGGAAAAGTGTCTAAATGATGTCAGAAGAAAGGCTTCACCGCAGCATGCTGCAGCTGGTCTAAATAAAAGTTCATAATTAAAAATAAATTGACATGTTTGACCCCAAAAAGTAATTATTATGACGATCCCTATCCGACAGCTGTCAATAAAAGATAATCTTTTACTATAAATAAGCTCAACTATATGAAACACATATTTTGTTGTTTTTTTTCGTTCCTAGCAAAATGTTAGGAATAACACACCAACGATATTAATTGAATCAGAATAGAGCCAAGACCAATTTGAAATATTTACTGCTAAATATAATGAAAATTTTACAAACTATATCCTACTCGAAAAATAAAATAAGTTACAGTGAAAAAATCGTAAAACAAAAGAAGTTAAAAATTCAAAATCAATTAATTAGTGGTCCTTATTTTGAATACGATTACATTCATATTCATCTATTCGAAAACAGTTTAATTCAATTTGAAAATGAAATTATATTTCTACGTCATAATTTGTAACGCATGTGACTAAAATCTGCTGCTATTTTCTTTCATATGAGCATCTGAGGCATAATTTTATTTTTTATATGAAGCATGGTTATATAGGAACTGAAATTAATAGCCATCCTTCCGGAAAGGAATGATTTTAATATTTATGCGTAAAAGCCATGACCCGCTAACAGCGCCGAGATTTAAGAGCAATTTTAATTTTCGTAACAAGTTAATTATGCCCTAAAATCGAGGGTGGGCCTGGTCCCTCCTCCCTCCGGACGAATTAAAAAGTTTTCGCAGCTGCTAAGTTCTGTAACGCAATCAACTTCAAAGAGGCACTTCGGCCACTCAAAAGTTCAATTTCGCAGCACGCAACAGTTTTCTCAGCTTTCCGCGAAGAGGAGCGTCCCATTGATTTTTGAGCGCTCTAATTCCACAGGTCCCGTCACCGACAGCCGCAGATCCCAGTGTCTTTCGAGGACTGTGAAAATTTGACGTTCATTTCCACGAGCCTTTGAAAATTTGTACCATTAAGCGGGTAGTCGGAGGCGATGATTAAAGAGCCGAGGGAGCGGCGAAATGTCATCTAAATGGCGTCCGACTTTCACCTCCTTTCGGGCAATAATTTTCGTTAAATCACGAATCATTTTTCTTGGAGCCCTGCCCGCAAAGAGGGGTGAGAGAGGGGCTGACATGACAGCCCTGTTTCTCGACGTCGCGCCCCACCGACGTCGCTGTCCCCAGCTTTAAATTAAATCACACAATAAAGTCATAAATTTGTTCCTGCAGATTTAGAACTAAGTGAATTCCGCCCTTCCGCGAGGCAGTGGCGTCGTTACGGGGAGGGGCTGGGGCAGGTGACTGCAGTCATTGCGCGGGGACGCGGACGTGTCGCGCGACGGCGAAGTGGCGAAAAATATGCCACTCTGTCCGCGAGTGGGACAAAGTACGGGGATATTTACAACTGGCGGGCAGTAACCATACATCAGCCTGACGTTAACGACACCTCGTAGCGGAGCCCCCACCTCCAACTCCGCCGCCACTGGGAGACGGGACTGTTCTGAAATTAATAAGGAAGCAGCCCGGCCGAGTCCAGCGCCGTCGAAACGCACCCAAAGTGCACCTCGGCCGCCGGGTCATGTCTGCGTGCCATTAAATGACCGAACACGACAAGTGCATAATCGTGAGAGAGGCTCACCCGGAGCCGGACATAACCACCAGAAATTATGGCCGAAAGTAACGATCCTTGACGACCACGACGCCGCCGGCACGCTTTACAACCGAAACAGCTTTTGACGACATCGCATAAAGTTTTAAGTCGGTCCGGCAGATAACTAGGGCCCGGCAGGGGAATGGGGCGCGTCGGGTCAGCAGGACCCAGACCCGGCTGCCGACGTTCCACTGCAGCAGCCGCATTTTAAATCTCCAGAGTAGTTGGAGAATAATAATAAATTTTTGTGTGTAATTGCAGGGCTGGTGCGTTCCGTTTTGTGTCTTCGTCCTTCCTGACTGCCTGGGATCTATTTATCCAGGACTGATTCCCACTGGCTGAACAAACAGGTCGGCTCCTCTGTCAGGGATTTCTGTCTAGAAGTTGCCAGTTTCATTCGCAATATCCTTCCTTTTGAGGTGGTATATTTCATCGACACATGTCTAAATCAGTACCGTAGTTACTAAGATGAGATAAAATAACACTAGTGAACAAATTATTATTTTTAATATGAAACTTTATTACGCCATCCCGAGTAAAAATATTCAACATTTGAAGTAAGATCGTAAAACGGTTTTGGTTTCAATATTTTGCTCAAGCCTACCTACAGTACAGGGGTCAAACATCATTCGTTTAGCGGACAAACTCGAGCTTACAGAGATTAATTTCGGCTATATAATGCACCAAGGTCTTTCTGGCCGTATAAAAACGCAAATAAACATATATGTATATCTATCTCATTTTATAAATCATTAACAACAGTCATTACAGTAGACCCGCGAAAGTGTAAACATAGAAAAGAAAGCTTGTTCACATTTTCAAATGGTACTATTTTTAGGACAATAGTCATTAAAGTTTATGACGATTTTCTAATTATCTAAGTTATAATATCTAATTATGAAAGAAAAACACTGAATTAAACAACGATAAATTTATCCGAATTTAGCATAAGATAAAAATTTGATGATACATAGGTGTATTAGTTGCATGAAGTAATATATATAGGTACAATATATACATATAAGTCCATGAATTAACAAGCTCCGCTAATGCAGTGTTAGGATTTTCCGAAATATTCTGTCACTTTCTACATATACTAACTACAATACTCGCATTCCGTTTATTCCAATTCTCGCGTACAGATAATCAGTCGGCTTAGAGAAATATGAACGTAACTGCAATACAGATATAGTTACGTTTCTACGTCCCTATCGAGATAAAAGGCATTCATCATTTTAGACATCTTTTAAAGTAGCCATTTTCGAGTAGTTGACATTTCGGATGTTCATGTTCTCGCGAATGTCCTATATGTAATTTAGATTTTTATAATTAAATTTTGTGGTGAAATAAATCTTTAATAACGTAATTTTTAATTAGGTTTAGCCCAATGTACGGCCGTTATCCCCATTACTTATGTTTGACGGTCGTACGCCGATCGTACGTTTATCTTTCACTCAAAAATAAAAATTTTTAGCTATCGTGTTTTTGTACCTACTATCATTATGATTATTAAAATTACAACATTGAAAATCATTTATACCTGCATTTATACTTTATTTCTTATCGGTTATTAAATCAAACGAGCAAACCAAACGCATGTAAACAAAATTGTATACTTCCTGCGACTTCAGTTTAAAAGCGTTTGGGGTTATTACAAAAAAGTTTCATTTGAACCCTGGTTTCGTAAAACCTCGACATAATTTTTTATTTGTACATATAGGTCCAAAATATGGTAATTTTCTTTTATAGTTTTCAATCCTACTTTTTTTGCAATTGTAAAATAAAAGAGAATTCTCATTTGCAAATTAATTATGGTATGTAGTATAAGAAAGACTCCTATAATAATTTGTATACAATCATGAAAATTCTTTCGTTAAAATACTTTTAATGGTCTAGAGTTTAGTACATAGAATAAGTACACTGTACATGTACATCATATTTCTGGATAAAAATTAATTCAAGCATTTCATTTGAGCTCAGAAATAATTTAAACAAACATTTCTTTTTGACGAAGTTTACCCACTTTCATTGAGTTGTAGTTGAGTGGTTAACGCTTACCTAAACTATATAATCCTATCATCATGAAAACGGTATGTGATATAATGTTGATATGCATATGATTTGTATAGTAGTAAACAACAACATATTATTATTAAAAACAATATCCAGAAACAAATAAAGATTTGAAAAAAGTTTAAAACTACAGCAATTATAAAATCCGACTACATAAAATAAATAAATAAACACGGTATTAAGCAGTAAAACACTTTTCAATATTAACCTATCAATAATCGAGCTGTGATAAAATTATTAAATCTTCACATTCCCAATTATATGTTATTTATATAAAACAAAAAAGCGCTTAATTATAATGTGAAAAACATGATTGTAAAAATTATATTTAATTAAATTAGCATATTTCGTATTAACGCCTAAAGTACATAGCTGTAAGTAGCCTCTCGAGAGAAATGAGGTAAATTTACGACCTCTTAAGAAATCTTTATTGAGCTTTCCTTCATTAAAAATATTAATTTTTTTTTTTTTAATTGTAAAATATTTTAATGGCGTAGGTGTATTTCATTTTAAATTTTAAAGCAATCCTAGGTGAAGGATGCCATTACGTAGGAACTTCAAATTGTCTTGTGTATAGCTTAAATGACCTTGACCTCTTAATAACTATATAATAATAATAAAATAAATTCATCAGTGAATTTTAATGAATGCAATTAAATATTAACATTTTAAAACCAAATCTGTAATTAGTTTGTACGTATACGCAAAATATGTGTGCATGCATAGCAAATTAAAGTAATACTTAAATATTTGTAAAATCGATGTTCATTTCAATTGGTAAATTTAATCAGGGCTGTGTAATAGGTAAATCTGCCCGATGAGAGCAACAGGTGGCCAAAAAATAAAATAAAATGTTTAGTTCATACATCCTCCAAAATGCATGAACGTGCCATGCCGGTGTAAAGTTGAATGAGGAATCACTTTCCTTCCTTGTAACTTCCTCAATGAATATAAATTCTTGAAGGAAGCGCTTCCACTTGGACGCTAAATTAAGGTGAGCCAAACTAGGAAACTTCTTAATTTCCTACTTTCTATGTTCCTCGTTGCACTCATATTTTCCAGTAAAAAAATTTTCAAGCTCTGCTTCAGCACTCGGGCGAAAATGTAGCGCAAATAACGTGCTTCCTTTGCGGAGGAAAGTAGTCAGCAGCACATTCCGTCCGTTGTTTCTTGGGAAACATCCATTTTAACCAGAAGGAATTTTTCAAATTTGCCCTTTTCGCCTGACTAGAGATACCCGAACCACTCCGGCGAGATTATTGCACTTGTGCTTGTACTACAGGTTGTAGCCCCCTGCTCCATTCATTACCCGTGTAACTGGTGAGATTCGTGTTTATTCTCATCATAACTTTACCTGTCTGACTTAATTAGGAATTTGCAGAATTCGGAGGCGAAAGACCGGGTTTTTGCGTTCTCGCGACGCGGTGCAACTTTCTTCGTTCGCGCAATTTTTCGGAAAGTTATTTCATTCATTGCGGAGGGCGCAAACTTAGAGGACGATAAAATTGCTCCGGTGAGACTTTACTCAGATTTGCGAATTTTACGGGACAGGACGAGAAAACACTTAGCTGGATATTGCAACTCTAAGTGCATCGCGTCAAGTTGGAATTTACGGCATAATTGTAAAAACCGATTTTTTTTTCGTGAAAATTGTATGCAACATTGTTGAAGAGCTTATTTTATGTAACATAATGTCTCACAAAAACGGAATAATTCGATTGTATTGAAAAACCCTGTAGCTTGGACGATTATTTGTTTAAATTATGACATAGTGCTTTTTAGATATCATAAAAATGCATAAAGCATTTTGATCCTCTTTTATGTACCAAGTTAATGAAGATTTGTTGGTATTAAGAGTTACTGCAGGAAAAAGTTTCGGAATTCTGCTAAATTTTATTTAGTAGTGTTTTGTATGCACAGGCGATAACTACGCTTTGCCTTTATAGAAACTAGCGCACATAAAGATGAAGAAGTAGACTAATACAACTTTAATTTTTGGCAGTATGCAGTTTTATTTCCTTCTATAAATTCCACATATTAGCTTACTACATATGTAAATATGTGGTATAATGGTAATTTTTCTAAACGCTACGATTTAGTAGGTAGTATCCTAAAACGACAAATTTCAAATGCTTATTAAATCAAAAAAGCGATAAAACAAAATAGACGTCAAACTTTCTTTGTATTATTTATATATATTATAATTTTCCTTTTATTTAAAAAATATATTTTATGTATGTATGTAACTACCCTCTACCAAATGTTTTGAGGAGATAGAACCAAACGGTTATGGTTTGAGTATTATATTTCTGTAATATTTTCATTCATACAGGTCTATAGTTACCAAAAACTTTCCGCTAAACTTACTTGAACAACGTTTATTCAGAAACCCGAAATTCTATAAAGCACTGCTTCATTACCATAGCATTAATTTAATATTTAGATTTTACCATTTTACATTAAAGTTAATTTAATACCATAGTTATCATAGTCTCATTTCATCAATTCCTGAATAAAATGTAATTGTTTGTACTGCTTTCCTTTGTTTTTACTTCATACTAAAAGATAATGTTATAAATAATTACAACACAATGAATGAGTATCCATTTTTCGAGGAATTACACAGAAATAAAGATGATTTTGTACAATACGACCATACTATTGCAATAGAGATGAGCTGAGTTTCAAAATTTCGAATCAATTTCCGCTGTAATACAAAGTTTGTTTAGAAATTATTGTTATGAAAATGAAGCTCAAAATAAACATATAAAACGTTGGTTTATGTTTTCTCAAGCGACTGTATTTATCTATATGTATTTCGGATCATATACTGGATTAATACTTCTTGGTATGTGACACATTTTACATGCACAAAATGTAAAAGAGTCTGGATGCATCTAAAGTGTAAAGTATATCCAACAACATCTATACGACAGATTTAAGAGTTCAAATTTCGATACTCGTTTGCCACTTCATTCCCTTGTCCTGGTAGAGAAAAGCTGTTGCTTCCCTCATAGCATTCACGCTTCAATTCTTTCCATACTTGTCGCTGTTTTGTCCCTAAAAACCGGCAAGATATAGCATTTTCATCCAGACAATATATATCCTGTAATCCTCCAGAGTATAATCCTCGAAGTAACAAAAAGGTGGCATTAGCAGGGCACGAAAATTAAACGCGAGGAGAAAATGAAGTGAACGCTTTCGATGATTACAACTCACATAACACGGTTGGTCGTAAAAAGTTTAGATTGCTGGTGGACCGGGGGGACATGGGGGTGCACGTCTATAGGATAAAGTGTAGATAAGTAAACAAAGAAGAAGAAATAAAATCCCGGGCAGGAGGTGTCTTCCCTATGGAGCTGCAGTCCTTTTTTCCTTCGCTTGTTTTCACTCAGGTTTCGCTCAATTCACGGACGTGGTGAGGGGATAATAAAACACTTTTCCTGGTGTTCCGAACTCAGTGTCGACGGTGATGTACTGTCTGAATAGTTTATGTAGAGAGCTCTCACTGCAGAACAGAAGTGGTCATCGAGCCAAAAAAAGCAATTACATGAGCGTATGATTGTAACAGATGATTCTTTCATTTGACCCTAATCAGAATTTTTTGTTTATATAGGGAATACATAATTTTTGTATTAGAAAAAAGTATTAATTTAGGTATGCACTCACATAGTTGGAAATTTTAACCACCAAGTATTAAACGGAACATGAACTTTAATGAAAATTAATCAAATTAATTAAAATTTAATCGAAAGGCGAAATTTAGTCTTATTCAAAAATTAGAATTAAAATAATCGCAATATTGAAAAAGTATTTGAAATATAAAAAAAAAACATTATAATGTGTTAAGCCCATCTAGGTGTTCATCTTTAAAAAAATCGAAGAATAGCGATATAAAAAATTTCGAAGTTTATTATAATAGAATCACTGTTTATTTAGTTATCTTTAGAAAAAACATAAGTTATATTTGCCTCATTTTAAATATAATAAATATTTCCACTTTTTTTAGCACATTATAAAAAGTTCGCTTTGAGTTTTATAATAAAACGTATAAACTAAGTTCATTCCTTGTTGAAACACAGCAAATTGCTTATTTTTGGCAAACATAATATACATTAAAGAATGGTAGGTAATAAGCTCTCCTTTTTATTCGTAAATTTAATTTTGATAAACTTGTTACTATATGTATAATACTACAATAGATATATTAAAGCAAAATTTAAAATTATTACAATAATTTTTATATTTATATATAAAACTCCAATCAATTAATAACTTATTATTAATAATTAAAATATTATAATATATGTATAAAATTTATTAATATGATTCTTATAAAAAAATCTGTACAGGGTAATGTACCTTGTATACAATATATACTATATATTTTGCTCCTAAACTGTTAATTTGAAATTTTAAATGCATTTACTGAAATTATAATTCATAGCATATTGAAAAAATCACTCTTGAAGTGCTCAATTAATTTTGAAATAAGATGGTTCGCACATTTTTAATTACTTGTTAATCGTCATAATACAATATAAAAAAAAACGTAAACGCCACTTCGACCGACATAAACCAAAAATGAATTTGTAATTATTACTAGAGTATTGGAAAATTAAATTTACTTGATATATTGTAGTAATTTCTTTTAATTTGAGTTTTTAAAATCATGACCATTCACGTATCTTAAACTGTTAATTTCATATAGTTCCTAAAATCGATTTGTTTTATTTAACTTTTCGATCTATAATTTCTCAAGAAAACTAATCTCACTTATCTGAGTTCACAAGTCAAATTCGAATAAGATATTTAACTAACAATTATTGCATTACAGACATTTTATCAAAGCCATTCTCAAACGCAATTTGTTCCATTTTTAAGACGAACAAATAAGGAGAACAAATTAATTAAACTGATCTAAGTAAAGTAAAAGCATCTCAAAGGTCCTTGAAACTTTGTGCTGCGTATCGCTGCACCGTTTCGCATTGTTCTTGAAACATCTGAAAATTTTGTAAGATTGCAGGCATTGAACCGAACCAAGATTCCGTCATGCGATCTCTTCGATGAACGCCCTCGGGGCTGGCAGTCTCTAGCGTCTAGAGTCTAGAGCAGCCCGGTAATAAAACATTAATCCCGTTATTGCATTTTATTAAGCATTTTATTAAGATCGCAGGGCTCTTCGTCTTTCCAGTGCATTGGAGTGGCGCACTCCAGAAGAATTTAATCAAGAGGTTTCTCGCCACTGCACCACATGAAAGATGCACGGCTGCATCGCCGGGATGGGTCGGGATGCGCTGGGATGCGCCGGGATGCGCCAGGAAGAACAATAAAAATACACTTGAACTTTTTAGTGCGCGGCTGAGAGCGGACGGGGTGAGTAAAACTCTCGTGTCGAAACAGCTTTTGTGAAACAATTTCACATAGCCGGGAAGACAATTGTCAGAAGATATCAGAGTTATAAATTTCGCGAATCTGCCCCCGGCACACGGTTAAATTGCTGCGGGGGAGGGCGCACCTAGATGCGGGCGAAACGCTTTACAGCTCCTTGCGAGGATAAGGAGAGCCTGTTGTTCCTCAGCACTAAAACATTTTATTGTTCGCCTAAAATCTTGTAGCGCCATACTTCTCCTTGTCGCATCCATGGTGCCCGCCGCCCGCCCGCCCGCGCGCATTGTTCGCAACTCAGAAAACTTTAATAACGTTTTACAATTTTTGCATACCCGGCGCAGCCTTGGAGCTTTTTGTCTGGTTTTATGCACATTTCGCCATTGTTCCCGGGGCTCCACGGCCCGAGCGTGTGCTGTGCAACATGCCCGGACAATGCAGCGTTCGGATGAAAGCCAGCAGTTCTTGCGTTCCACGCAGCGACACAGTAATTAGTGAAAGTAGGTTGGTGGCACAAGATGCTGCAGATTGCGTCTTTGCAGACGGTTCTACTTAGCGCAACAATTCTTTGAGACGAAATGCAATTCAATAAGTGCGGAGTACCTCTTTTGCCCCCACTTGAAGGACCCCAAGAACTGCTACCCCTGCAACCACCCGCGCCAATCGCAATTTCCAAACGCAATGTGTGACTGCATTTTTCTCTCTAACAGATCAATCCCAATAAATTTCACGACCTAAAAATTCCTTTTCTATTTAAGGTATATAAAATTGGAACGCATATGCAACCGTAGAATTTATAAAAAAACAGTATAAACCAAAATAATAATATATTTTTTGAAATTCAATAACAACCTTTAGCTTATTATACTAAGAATACCTAAACTATGTGCAGTGTATTAATTAACAAATTAAATTGATTCTTATTGAATTTGAATTACTTGTTTTTCGGATTTTGACTTGGTTGGTCCTGATTTTTATTTGGTTGTCATTGAATTTGATTTAGTTGTGCATATCGTTGAAATAGTTGTATTTAAATCGTAAATGCTATGAAATAAATCTAATGGTACCTTAATTTCTGATAATCCTCCAATTACCAATCTTTTCCTCCAGAAATTGCAACTTTATATATAAAGAAATGTGCAGTGAACAATGAACTAAATTGCTTTAAGACTCAGTAAGGTTTTTTTCTAGTCCTTAACTTTTTCCTTGACTTTGTATAATATTAAACAAAAAAAAGTATCAGCTCACTAACTATAATAAATAAGAGTACGACTAAATTTCGGAGACATGAAAATAAGTTTCATTTCATTATAACAACTGGAAAAACAATATTACTATGTATGCAAAATAAATTCTTTGCATTCTTCTTACTAGAAATTAGGTTTCCACTGGGTCCCCGCTGACTTTAATGCAAGTTCGTAAACGTTGCAGGAACGCCTCCATCGTAGCTCGAACTAGATCCTGTTCCAAATTGGTCCTTTCTTTCAGAAGTGCCTGCTTGAGGACGTCAACATTGCGGTGGGATGTTGCACTGGGTCTTCCTCATCCTGCTTCTCTTCCTCCGGAATACCCCCAGATGGAGTAGTCCATTGGATTAAGTCCAAAATTTTGTGCAATTTCACGATCTTCGAAACTTCGTTAACCGCATTGAACAACTGAATAATAGCAGTACGGAATAAATAATGAGCGAACTCAAGATTATTTGGAGATATAAAATGGATGCTAACATTGTCGAGAATGCACCACTATCCCCATCATCAGGATAAAACCTTAAAACAAGACATTAAAGTAGTGTCTTCGCACCCTGGAAACACTAAGTTTCAGAATGCAATATTGCCAAAGTCTATGATTCTAACAACTATACACATTTTTCAAACACACACACAAAATATTTATTTAATAAATTTATATTAATAATAATAAGAGGCTATGATTTAAAGAAGTGATAATAAATTACAGCGTCGGTCAGTATGAAAATACAAATTGTATGTTTAATAACATAATGGGTGCTAAAATATGAGCAGTAAAAAAAAATTAAAATTTGAAAGCGTGAAAAAATCTTAAGCGGTCAGCTAGAAAAAATTTGGATTAAGTAATTCTATAACTTTTATTAAAATCTTCAGCCAATTGTTATTTCGAATGTGTACTTTAAAAACATATTCCGTACAGACCAGTACGCATTCGGGTTTTGAATTAATAAAAAACTTAATTAATTGAAAAATAATTGCCTCTAGAATACCGAACTATTTATCTAACTGTCAATTAAAATTTTTATCGCTCAAATAATAATTGAACAAGATATTTATTGAATCTATCGCTCAATTAAATTTGGTATTAAATAATTATACAATTTTTTTTATATAATATTACTAGCTACATTTTACTGCCAGAGTTAATTTAATTACCGCAAAAAAAGTTTAATATTTTACTGCCCATAGGAATTTAGAACAGCCTAATGTAAAAGCCTGGATGTTTAAAAAAACCACTTAAATATTTACTTTTTAAAATGAAATAAAGCAAATCGTGAATAACCCTATTATTTTTCCCTTGAAATCTGTTTGGAGTGAATCAAAGTCAAAGTACGTTTCCTTTAGTCGCCAACTATCAATTTTTGCTTCTGAAGAATGTAGTTCATGAACGTAAACGAAATTTATGGAAACACTGTAAAATATTTTGTAAGTATTATATATTATTTTCATTTTGGTATAGCTAACTACTTTTGTTTCAATCTGCTACGTTCCGAACGAATTTGAGTTCCTAAACTTTCAAAACTAAAACTTCTTTGGTGTAATTAAAAATTTAGAAATATTTTTGTTTTCATAATTGTATTACATTATTTTTATTGAAAATAAAATAGGATCGGAAATGGTTTACTTCTATTGTATAGCAACAATTCGTATACGTTTTTTTTTTCTTAAAATGTCTGTGGGGATTCCTTGGATGAAGAGGTCTAAAGCACGTCGTCCATTTTCATAATATAAACTTCAATTTATGTAGGTATCTTAATATATACCGTCCCCACATTTTTTAGAAATTTTTATGAATTATTTTAGGAAAAAGAAAGTTTTATATAATTTAAAGTGAATTGTTTTTATATATTATTCATCATTCACATAAAATGATTTAAAACTAAAATATGTATATTGATGAGCATATTGCTTATAGTAATGGATAGTCGTTGTGTAGAAATGATTTGCTTTTATTTTTATGCGTTGATAGTTGATTTTTTTCCCGAAATGCTGTTTAAGCACCATATTTCTTCGACTGCTCGGGAAGTGCTTCTATTTGAGTCATATTAATGTTATTTTTATCCAGAAACCCCACCGAAGGGGTCGGGTCGGCTGAAAAACGAAAACAGTCGTCAGCAGAAGGAAAGCCCTTCTTGAGGGCTTCAAGCTCGATTACTCAAAAGTGTTTAATTTGTCACCGAACGGGCCGTGGCATTAAGGGATTTTGGAAGGAAGCAGTCGCTGTAAAAAATTGTGCAGGACACTTTTCAATGTGTTCTTATCGCTCAGAAATTAGAGTGCCGCAAAAAAGGGGCTTGGAGCTCCGCTGAAGCACTTCCTGGCCATCCGTCGTCCGGGGCCCGGCCTCCATTAGGCGAAATCAATATTCGATAAAGGAAGGAGCGGCTTTGAGGAGCTGCCAGCATGAGTTGGATAACAACAAAATATTTGGCGGGTAATAAATTATTGTCCTCAAAATTCAATTACCAGCGATTTTTTGCCGTGAAAAATTACTTTTATTAGATTTGTGCGCGCAGTAAATTAACCCCGTTCGCTTATTGCGAATTTATCGTCGGGTGGCTGCCTCCTTTTTCCGCCGAGCGAGGAATTGTTGGGCCCAATTGATAAATTATACGCGAGGCCGCCAGGAACGACAACTGAGCCGGAAGACGAAGTGCAGTCAGTTAGAAGAAACGTCTGCTTCGTGTGTTCCGGGGGCCCCACTGCTGTCCCGGAAAGCGACCTCGAGAAATCCACCGGAATTGGCGCAGTCCGGTGACTCCCGGGGACAGGGGGCAGTTTTCAATTAACGGACATCTGCTTGCCACGTGAAGTGCATAATTCACCGGAATGGGGCCCCGCCGAAAAAGACCCCGCGCCGAAATGGTCGGCAAGACAAACCTTTGTACTAGTGAAGTAGACCGATGCATTTCAAATCGATAGTACACCACCAACATTAATCGTATTTCATTCGCTGATCCTCTTAATTGGATTTCAAAATTTTAAAGGAAAATATTGACAGATGATTTAATTAATTTTTTAGCCGGAGCCCCGTAAATGCGGCTGTGGTTGGTTCGGACTCGGTGCGTACGTCCACCGTCGGTGCAACAGACTGACGACCACTGGCCAGTCGGCTCCAGATCTTCTATTTGCTCGGGCCCCGAGTTCCGAATCTAATGCTCATTTTAATTATAAATCACATTTGCATTGGGCACTGGATCTAGACCTGTCCGGTTCCAGCGAACACGCCCCTCGCGGAGATGGCACGGGTCCGCTAAAATGATGTCCAGGTGAGCGTGAAATTTAACAGAAACATCAATAAATTTAATTGGATTTAATCAAATTTGTCAATTGAACATTTAATTATTTAAAGTCAATCGTTTGTGGTCCAATTGCAGATTACATGTGTAAATTGCTCGGGGCGGAATATTCAGTGGGGCGGGTGCCGGGCCGGCTCACCTGCGGAGACGTGGACGTTGTCCGGTGCCGGGTCCCTCCAAATGCGTTTAATTTACTATACACAGGTGAGCGCAATTTGCACAAGTCATGTCCTGGAGTTTGCGGCGGCCCGCTGACCATTCGATAATCGACGGGTCGTCTCCGTCGCAGGGAGGGGGCCACTGCATTTGGGCCTGATTGGAAAACAAAGCAAATGTTTACCCGTCATAAATGGGAAAAAAGCGGGCACGAAGATATTTCTCCGATTAGTGAGGGCCGCACAGTGCCCGCTCCGCCGGACCAGCCTCGCTCGAAACTCTGTTTGCCCATGCAATTCCGGCCGGACTGCAATCAAATTGTCAACTCGAACTCGCTAATTGATTTGCTCAAATATTGGCTGATTAAAAATTCCGAATTGGCCAGTCGGTCGTTGGGGCGGTCCTGGCCCAAACGGAAAAGACGGCCCTATTCCGGCGCACTGTTGACTCGGCCCTTTATTTTATTCAAAAGTAATTGGAGGCCGTGTCTTTACTTTTTTAATAAAGTCAAATTTCCACCACAAAATTTCTCCATTTTTATCATCAGGTAAACTGCATAGGCGAGTGTATTTAAACTTTTCGAATCAAATGAAAATTGAATGATTTATGTATCGCGGGGATTTGAAATTTAGGATGTTATTCTGTTACTTTACGAACTATTTTAAGAGAGTACTCAAGACTGGAAATTTTTAAAAATTGATATATATATATAGTACGTATGGAGTAGTAGTCATTTTTGAAGTATTGTTAAAATTTGAAAGATAGGTAGACTTTATTGACCTCATGAGCGACGAGTGTTTAAAGTAAAAATAAATGAATTATGTGTTCTTTATTTATCGAAAAGTAATGAACATACAAAAAGACATAATTTAAAGAGCAGCGCTATTAGTAAATGCTTAGAAGAACTAAAATGTAATAAAAATAATAAAATGTTGTGTCTTCTATTCCCTAGTGAAACATTCCTTAACAACGAAGAAAGAGATGATAGCAATTTGTTCTTAATTATCTAAGCTTTTATTTTGATTAATCCAAAAATTGTGACAACCAATAATAAATGCAAACTTAAACCAGTTATTCCAAAATTATGTAAATAGCAAGACTAGTTCTTGAAAGAATCAAATTATACTTTGTAGTTATTAATTAATATAGAATAGTCAAAAGAAATTCCTTTGAAAATGGAAGTTTTCGAAGTTTTGATGAACATGAACAAGAACATTATGAATTTTTCGTTTTTTCACCGATAAAGTCTTTATATACTACAAAATATTTTTCTATAATCATTTTGTATGTTTGCTTTGCATAAATTGCATGTATAGCATCTCCGGAATATGTGAGTAAAATGATTTTTCGATAATCGAAGTCGTTAGAAAGTTATACAGAGTAAATTTTTAGACATTTCAATCAAAGCATATTGATTCAGACCGTACTTGAACTTTAACCGCGTTTTTCTCGAAAGTGGTTGGCGATATCTAAAAAACTACTCATTCGATTTCGCTCAAATTCTTATGGTATATTCAGTATATCTATGCATGTGTAGTTCTAGCCTGAAGTAGAATTATTATAATATCATTGAATAAAATTACGACAAATTATTTTTTTTTAACTGTGTCAAAAATTAAATATTTAAAATTGTGACTTAATTCTGGTTCTAGCGATATTCACATGTCTACAAATTAAAATGATGCTGAAAATTTTAATGTCAGATGAGCAAGAAATGACGAATTTGTTCCAACCACCAACCGCCATTTTTTACATGTGTTTCTACCTACAGTTGTAATGTTGTTTCCTCTCTATATTTTGGTTAACAAAAAATATTAATTATTGTTAAAATGTCAATAAATGTAATGTAAGTGGTAAAAATTCCAAAAGAATATACATACCTTCATGGTTTGTCAAAAAAGGTTTACCAAAATAGCCGTCCCCATAGAACAACCCCCTTAATTCGTATTAATATTATAAAAGCAGATTTATTTTATAAGTCAGGTACCAAAAACAAATCGCACCAGAGGACACCAACTTCTGGTGAACAAGTAGCAGATCTTGTGTACAAAATTTTTCCATAAATTAGGATTCCTAAATGATCAATCAGCTCTTATTTTATTTTGGAGAAAAGTAAGAGTTATAAATTATAATTGATACTGGTACATATAAATTTTGAAATTTTATCCTGTGCACTAATCTAATCTAGTGTGATATGAAGCATCATAGAAGACACGAATGCAATAACTGCAAGTTTGGTTTGGAGTCCTCGAAAAAGTGAAAAGGATTTTTAGTCTCATTATTAAATATTAAAGAAAACAAAATTATATACAAATAACCTTGGCACCGTTGTGAGTTCCTCTAAATCGATAATGTCTCTGGAGCGACTGTGCTTTTCACCTGTTTTCAAAATTAACACTATGGCACTTCTTCCCCGGCTTATTCGCAGTTAATTTTGTTAGCCTTCAGTAATATAACTCAAAGCTAGCTAATCTCCGAAATTGTGTCCCCTAGCCCACATTTAACATAGGCCCGCCCCATAATGTGTGCCTTTTCGCCAAGATTTAACAATTCCTCCTGAAGACGTTTCCATAATGAATTTATTTTGCGTTTCCAAAATTATTAAAGCAGGAAAAGCCTCGACTGGCACCGAACCAGCCCACGCAGCAATTCCCTAGTCAGCAGGTCCCAGCAATCTCGAAGCAAAGCCGTTTAATGAAATTTTTAACTCCCTTTACGGCTGCGAAACAGCTCCATCTTAAGATCGGATGAAGCTGGATCTTTCATATCAGATTAAATATGTAATTCGTTTCCCTGGCGCTCTCCGAAAACTTTCTGCCTTGATGCTAAGTTCATCTAAGCCCAAACACCCATGAAAGCCTATTAAATTGCCAAGTTAACTTTACAAAATCTTCGGGGGCGGCATGGCAGTGGCGGGCGCGGACTGGCAGATTGAGCACAATCAACTGGTTGCTGTGAGCCTCCCGGCGGCGGCTGCGGCAGGCGTCCCGACGGTGGCGTCCCGGCGCACTACACACAAGCTCCCTGCCGGGTTCAAAGTCCATTAGCCCCCTCCGTTCTTTATATTCAGGTCAACATTTTTCAATTGATTTGGTAGGGTCAAATGGAAACAAGTCCTTCAACCGAAAACTCGGTCCCACAGTTGAATGGGCCAAGCAGCAAATTACGTACCCACTTGACGGCGGGTCGTAAGCCAACACGCAAGTGTATGTGGACGCAAGGTTGACAACTTTCCACCAGGACCAGGACCGGGACCGGGATTGGGCCAAGGCTCCCACTTCCTGGCAAAATCCGGCGACCACCCGGTAGTCCGACCGCCCCCGCAAACTCAAGGAGTCTTTTTCCCTCTGAAATCAATCAACAAAAAACACACAAGAGCGCAGCCCGCCCTGCCCGCCGATTTGCCGAGTCCTTTAATCCTGGGAATCTAATTTCTTATTGACATTTAAAGTTGACAGAATTTTCCTTTTATGTAAACACAAGACGCTCCGAGTGCACATGGGTCGTCGTCGAAAATTGCGGGTCACTTCGGGGGATTTCTGAAAGGTTTCCTGTGTGTGTACACGCAGGTTGACAAAGTTCGGCTGCCCTTCCCTATACCGCCTACCTTCCCGTCCCCCTTCACCCCTGCCAGCTTAATTCCTCCTTACTGTCGGAGACATAGCTTGAGTCAAGTCGGCCCTACCCCCACTCCTTTTCGCCGGCAGTCGCCCTACAACAGTCCCCGACTTGTTGCCTTTAGTTTTCTAAACTCAAATATTCCCGAGGCCGTAAGGGCTAAAGAGAGGGAGCAAGAAGTGAGGGATGTCCCTGTCAAAAAATTGTCGAGTTCCAGAATATTAAGACGATGGTTGGGGAGGGGGAAAGGTGGAGGTGTGGGTCTGCGGAACAGGTGGCATCGAGAGGTAAAATTAAAGGCAAAGTTTGAGTTGAGACGTTGATGGAGAGTTAGCGCAAAAGCTTGCGACTGACAACTCCCAGACAAAGTCGCATGCCACTTTTTGAAGACGGTAGACAATTGTTTAGACGTTAACGCTAAAGAAGAACTGACGTCCTCCACTTCCTCGTGCCGCTGCACAAAAGAGTCGAGCATGCTATCTTTCTATCTTTCCCGCCTTCCGTAGAAGGTAGGAATGGGGGAGGGAGGGAAAGCGGAAGGGACATTGTAGGGCCTTAAAAATTCCTGTCGCGGAGGGTACATCTCGTCTTCGCCACTTGTTACATAACTTGGATAAAAACTTTTCAGGATGTCTCCGGTAGGACACATGTGGGGAGTGGGCGAGGGCAAAATGAAATTCTTAAGCATTTGCATTGCTTCCAGAGTTAGCCCTGTTTGTCTTACATCCGTAGAGCTTAATTACTTAACAATTCATCTAGAAGGGTGGAGGAGGGGATAAGCAGGGAACCTGGCTCCAGGGGACTCGGGTATATCTCCTCAGAGCTTTTAAGGGCACCGTTTGGACACTTTTTGCTAATTTCAACGAATTTGTGAATTTCCAAGTGCGAAATTATCGCAACAAATCATCTTCCTTTTCAGGGAGTCCTGTCTCAGTAACGCTTTGTCTCTGTGAGGCACTTCCTCCAAAGAAAAGGTAAAAGCCTTGAGGGGACGGCCTAACAAAACACAACCCTCCGTCCCTCCATCTTCACTTTTTAGGATATTATCTGCGTTCCGGGAAGGCTCAATAATCAAATCTCTCCAGCATGTTTTCTTCTGGGGCGAGCAAGATGGAACTGTCAACCCGGAGAAGATACTTTACCCACAAAGAAACTGAACTGGGTGTAGAGGTATCCGTTTTACGGGTCCTCTAACCCACCGCCAGCCCAGTTAATTTTTGATGCAGGGCACATAACTTGTTTAAATAGGCCCCTCGTGATTGAGATCATCACAGCGATAATATTCCTCTCCTGGAGCAGCGTTATCCCGCAACTTTCGATTTGATGATGCCATCGCCTAGGGCTCATGCTAGCAAAGATAAATGACGAATTACTGGGGAATGTACAACATTCATAAATTCGCCCAAGGAGAGGAACCTACGTGAAACCCCCTCACATGCTGGCACGGTCTTTTGTTACGACTTTTTCCATTGTGAAGATTTGGGCGGGCTCAGATTATATGCCCTTTTCCTCCCACCCTCGCCCGGAAAACATTGCCCGCAGTGGCAACTTACAGGGAAACATTAGAGCGAAATAAAAAAATCGTAAAAAATAAAAGGAATACGTTAATTCACGCTTAAGTCTTTTATTACTGGCAGTTGGCTACGAATTAATTAAGAGAGGGGACACTTACCCGACCGACAGGGGGAGGAGGAAGCCAACAATTTCCGCGTTATTTGCAAGCCTTCTTAATTGTTGTTTTCGAGGGGGTGGGTGGACATTTGTTACAATCAGGTTCTACATGAACACAGCCATCCCAGATTCATTTGCAGCAAACGCTTTAGGAACAAGGTTCGAATGAAAATGTAACTCTTCCAACATTCATGGGGAACACTCTGGGTCAATCTGACCCTACACACACTGATCGTCCACCATTTTAAATTGACGAAAGCGATCAGCCTGAAAAAATTTGAAGATGTACTTGGAATATTGTTTAATCAATTGATATAAAGTGTTAAAAAAAATATTTACATGTTTAAAAAATTCACAACAAAAAATTGTTTTCTAAAAGAAAAGAAAACGTAATTTACGAAAGAAATTGTATTTTTTTTATTTTTTAATATTTCTGGCTGAAAGTGTACGTGCATGTTCTTCAAATGTAGTTGAATCAAGAAGAAAATTGTACTTTAGTGTATTTAAAAAAACAAAGGTATTAAATTTGCTAGAAGGCCCCAGGCCCGCGCATTTTCAAAATGTTTTCAAAATATTAGCACTCTACATATATTAAAAAGGTTGAACACTCTATGAAAAAGGTTGAAATTTGTTGTTTTTTAAATGCAAATTGAAAGAAATGTTCAAAGCAGGGACACCCGAAGAAAAAAAATAATAATATAAACCCAATTCTTTGAAGAGATTTGGAAGGAAAGATATACGAAAGGTAATTAGAGGTGTTTTGTATTTCATAATATATTCCTGCATAGTTTTCTAAAAGATCTACTTATATAAATTGTAAATAATCATATATTTTAGAATTCATAGATTAATTCAGCTATAAAAATTAATTTCTTTCTAGGATGCGTCCGTTCATAAAAGTGCCATGTGCTAGTTGTAATAATAAAACTTTTATTTAAATAATGTTACAATAACAAAACATTTTTTCACTGTTCGATAGGTCCTTTAGGACATAGGCTATTAATGACCTTCTATAATTTTAATATTTTGGGTTTTTGCCCAAAGGTACTTGTTATTTCAACTTACAATATAAGCTATATTTTTTCAAAATATTGTGTCTCAAGATAGTAGACTTGGCCACTTTTAATATTCAACTAAAAGCGATTTCCATGCAAATTATTGTAATTGCATGCGCTCTCAAAGTCACTCGTTCTGGATCTGTTATTAAAATCTACAAATTAAAAATGGCGAGTTTCAATATGGTGACTAAAAATTGTTAACTATGGAGGAAATTGAATAAAAATCAAGATTTCAAGTTAAATAATGAAGATGACGGATCAAATATTTCCGCTAAAAATGTTCAACTTTAGACGATTTAAAAATAAATGGGACTGTGTTATTTGCTTGATTCTCCTCCAGCTTGCTCATTTAAAAATTGATCGAGCTTAAATATTAGTATTTTGAAACGAAAATAAACCATCGTAAATCGTAGGGCATATTTAGAAGGGATTTTCATCTTTAAATTCGTTCTTATTTACAATGGCGCTAAAGACTTAATCAGTGGAATTAACCTTTTCACGCCATTAAGTTCTTCACGTTCATTGCAACCGCTTTTCAATCTCGCAACAACAGTTTTGATTTTGATCATTATTTTATTTATTTTTATGATATTTCCATTTTATTTTCCTTCTATTAGATATTTCTTCCTCACTGTTGTTATTATGCTTAAAATACCCCATAATTATAGGTACAATTATATTACTTCCAAGTTACTTGTTTTCTTTCAATAGTTTTTGAGTTGTTCTGCTTTAATTTTCTTTAGGCTTTGTAAATCTTATTTTTAATTTTGGTTTTCTTTTCATGTCATCTAGTTTTCGATTGAGGCACTGTAAAAGTCATGTAGAATCCGAGATCTTCTTCGTTATTTATAATTTTTATGAATTTGCATATACCTACTCTAAACGGTAGACAAATTCTGTTTACCATTGAATGAATTGACGAAAAAAAATATTATGTATAGAAGATATATACATAAATAAATAAACCCTTTGTACTCCAAGACTTAATAATACTTTTATATGAAAGTCTTCATGGAAAGGAAGCAAAGGATGCTCTGTGAAAACTAAGAAAAACACTTATTCGCTTTATTAGTTTTGGTGCAGTTCGTATTATATGTTCGGTTTCTGGACTAAAAGAAACGTTTATCGCGCGAATTTGTCCTCACACTTCATTGGTTTTTATTATGAAAAACAAGCCAACCAAGGGCATTATTAACTTAACATTATGTTACAGCAAATTGAAAATCTTTTTAAGTACTGCGCTGAACTGAATGAACTCGAGCACCTGCCGGGGTCATAATAATGCAAAGATATCAAAAATAAGGCGCCCGGAAAATTTGCTTATTCACAAAAGCCGTGGAGGGGACCAGTGGCTCCAAATCCACCGACTGGCCAAAGCATCATTTTTCATTCGGGGCAATTTCTCGGTGCCGGGCTTATAACAAAATGGCTGTTTCCTTCGCCCCCGGGTCCCCGATAGACATGCCAGGGCCGCCGGGCGAGTGCAGCCAAGTGCACGGAGCACACCTCAGCTAATTTCCATATATAAAATGCGGACTTCTTCGACCGATTCAATATTCCCGATGGGATCCGGTGCAACCTGAAGAGCTTTGATACTGCGTCGGCGGCGCGGGGTCGATTTCTATTACGCGAACGGCCGCCAGTAATAGAGTCCAATAATTCGCCTTCATGCACAGGGAAAATCGTGGCCCATAAATCCTGCCGGAGCGAAATGTTTTCCTTTCTGGTGCAACCCGTTTCGCATTTTATTAGCATTTTGGGTTGCATTCGGAGTGTGTTTGCGGTTGATGTTCGGGCGGAACGGAAACATGCCAAAACCGGAATTGAAAGCAGCGAACAGCGCTGGGTGGCTCGGGTGGTCGCCCGGCCCGGACGGACCGGGCCACCCTTGGCGGGTGGGGCAACAGAGCAGCTCTGTTGGCAGCAACAAAGCAAACATGATCTCGAGACACACAGACGCAAAAAAGTGCCGCACACAGTTCACGGTGCGGGCACCCGGCGGGAAAAAAAAATGACTACAGAATTCAACTAACATCAGCGGCGGGCCGGGTCTACCAGGACCGCGCCGGGGCCTCAACCCGCCGCACATACAATCGAATAAACGCAGGGAAGCCTCTTTTTATTTATTGGATTTGGTGCTTTTTTATTGCTGGCGCTGAATGGTTTTTTCTGCATCGGTAGAATCAGCCCCACCAAACCGGGCGCTTCCGGGAGGCGTGTGTCAGCCCCCTCAACCCGGGCCCCATGCTAAACTGACGAAATTAGGCGATTCCGGATGGAGGGCGAAATCGTCGGCTGGAAACGGCTTAAAGCAAAACAGTGGAAAATATGAAATTATTCCGTGCCATGGTATTCCAGGCACATGACTCCACGCTGTCATGTTTATAAAATAACCAGAACACCAAAAATCGGTGAAACCGAAAGAATTTATCGTTTTCGTATGTAGATTAGGTTCCGCGGGGGAGGGACTGTGAACTATTCAGTTGCTGATTTCCCGCCCGTGGGGAGCGAAGCGCAGGATGCCCGCCCCCAGCTGCCAATCGCGGTGCCACCGCCCACTCCCCGACCGCGAGCTTCACTGCCATTATGACAGCTAAATTATGTGAATTTATGACCTCGCCAGGGCGGGAAGACGCGCGTCCTCCTTTGCAGTGACATCAACAAGTGACCTTGTTGCTTGGTTGGTCACTTGAGTAATAAGACACGCAAATGTCCTCAGGTGATGTATTTTTTTTAGTACGAACTCATAACAAATAAGAATCATATTCAACTACACTATTTTTATTTTACTGTTTATTTATTATAATCATAGTTTAGTTAAATATTACAAAGTTGGATTTTTCGTTTTCTAAGTAAATATACAACAAAATAATTAAATAAAAGCCCGTTCATATTATCGCATGTATCAATCTTTTCCAGCTGGAAACATTTTCATACCGACAAATATTCTTTAGTACGCTTCAAATGATAGTATAATTCACGTACGGTACAGCACGATCTAAAATATTTCTCCTTACACTAAATTTGTTTTGACTAGAATACATTAGATCTGAACTGAACTACAGAGTTGATTTCCTAAATATGCAGTTCAAAATCTAGTAAAAAGCGAATCAGTAGAATTCTATTTAATTATTTCCTACATTTCTAGTATAGTTCAATGATTTTTTGGGAAATATAACTAGAAAGACAGGAAAAATTTACTGCTTTACCAATAAATTTCATCTGAAATCTAGGAAAATTTACTGAGGTTATCTAGTGCTAAATTCGGTTGGCTTTACTAGGAATTCAGTAAATTTCGCCAGAAATACATTATATCGTTCAACTGATTTTGCAGTAACTTCTAGATGAATGTTCAGAATTCAATGAAACTAGGGCAGTATGGAGCAGCGTTTATTGAGCACACATATAAAAAGAACCAATTATGCACTAAAAGATAA
This sequence comes from Eutolmus rufibarbis, assembly GCA_963920795.1. Taxonomy (NCBI): domain Eukaryota; kingdom Metazoa; phylum Arthropoda; class Insecta; order Diptera; family Asilidae; genus Eutolmus; species Eutolmus rufibarbis. Next base: position 42,175,668 of record OY987204.1, on the reverse strand, counting down.
AGTCAACTAAAATTATAGTCAATCTCAAAACTACATGAAACAAAGATTCGAATAAATTTCTTAGAATTCTGTTAATTAAGAGGCAAAACTTTGAAATTCATTTTACAAAGTATTGTAGGTAATACAAAAATAACATTCATATTTTTTTAAAGGTAGGTACATTAAATTAAATTAAGTCATTTAAGCTCGTTAAAGTTAAAAATGTCTTAATGTGTTCGAGGTGCACCGGAACTTAGCTAACGCAGTTGCTAATATGATAATAATTTCCGGCAGACTCATTCATATTTTTGGCATTATATAACTTTATTTTCATCATCTATTATCATCACATTGGTAACTCTAATTTTTAAAGGATTGAACTTAAAACAAGAAAGTTATTCTTAAATATTTTGTCTTTCATTTTCTTTCTTTCTCAGACTCTAATCTGTAAACAAAAAATCTATAATTAATATTGAGTATCTTTACTATGCTATTAAAGTTGCCAATTTTTTTTTTGTGCTTATTAAAATTATATATTTTTATGAGGAAGACCATAAATACTACGCTGGAAATGAATGAGGCATGATAATGTGAACAGGCCTTAATCAAAACCTCGCAAGAGTCTACTAATTTAATAAGCAACGCCAAATGTTTTACGCACACAAACCTTTTAAATCTGAATCGTTACTCAGAAATGCTCTGGTGATATCTTAGTACCAATTTTAATATCAAATATCTTTCTCACTTGAATTACTTTAATCCGACAGTAACATAGTGAAAAAATGATTTTTGCAAATAACTTAAAAATAATAAATTTTCTTCAAATTTTCTTAATTTTTCTCTATAAATTGCTAATATAGCATGGTAGTATTTTAATATTATTTCGTCGCAAAACTTTTCATGGAAGAGGGTGCATTATGCAATAAAGCGAAAAACTATTTCAATTTTGTTTTAGCAGCAAAAATATTTTCAAACTATATTAACCAAAATCTGCTCAAACTAAATAAGAGCATTAGCATTTATCACAGGATTTTTCCACATTATTCAAAATTAATCTTTCTAAATAAAAATATTTTAGTCATTGGCGAAAATTCAAGTCATAAACCTTTTTTTTTTGCAAAAGTCATATCTGGGTTTTAATCGCTCCCCAATTTCTAGATCGATTAGCCTCCCGCTACAATATCAAGTCGAAGCATAGCGCTGGCCAAGTACAAAATTATAAAAGCATATTTTTATGAATTAATATACTTCGACAAATTTTAAAGTATTTTATCAATTTCTATTGTTTATTAAAATGCAGAATTTGCTTTTGTTAGAAATATAATTAACTCGGGCTTGAACACGGACGGCAATTTCTTTCTATTAATTTTCCTTAAAAACGTTCTTCCTCTCTTTTCATAAACCTAGTCAAGCTTTACCTTGGACTAAAATAAAAAACAAATAAAAACCGTTTGGCTCACCTGGGAAAGAATGATTTTTTTGGGGAAGTCGGTAATTAGAAACGCCACCTGTTAATGCTTCAAAGATTTTCGCTTTAGATAAATAATTAGAACTGCTCGAACGTGAAAATTGGCGTAAAGCGTAATTGGTCCCGGGACTGGGGGCTGCGGGCTGACGGCAGCAAGCGCGGAGCCTTTCTCCGTAAAAATTTCTCGAGTGATCCATCAAAATCTAAGAACTTTCAGATTCATTGATTTATTCATGAGCTTACTGACACAAAATAAGCTGGTCGCTGGATGGATGAGGTCGCCGCCGCCGAACCCGCACCGCACTGTTCCAGGCGCCGACGAGGTGTGCGGCAAGGGTATGAATGGTATATGGGTTTTGCGATACGCCGCGCCACCCGAACCCACCCCGAAACCCACCAGAACCCACCCGGGTGCCCTGGTACCTCGTCAGTGCGGCGGTGATACAGCGGATATCTGATGTGTGCATGAAAAATTACACTTTTTACATCCTATGCCTACAAGTCAGAGGAAATTGAGGAGAAATTGGCGAGTGCCGGCAACAATGAAGTCGCTGAATAACTTAGGAGCGCCAACAATGAGACGAGGAAATTCCCGGAATCACGATGCTGACTTGTCGATTGAGCATTACGTAACGACGGCTTATTATTATGGGCGGATATGGCATTGTGTCCCTTAACTGACACATAATCAGCCCTGGGGCCCTGGGGCCCTGCACGCCAACCGGAGCCGCCAGCATTCCAACTCGAGCGGAACTCCTTTAATGTTTCGACTGACATTGCTCTTTGAGACTTCCCTGAGCTGAGCAGTTTCTCTCTGTCCACAAAGTGGCAACATGTTAAGAGACGGTGGCGATTTAAGGATACACGAGCCCTGGCACTTCCAGGTGCCGTACTCAAGGAAACATGTCCTTTAACCTCAATAATCTTCCAAGGGTCAGTTCAGAAGGGGCTCCGATCCGAAAAGCCTACTGGATTTCAATCACAAGCTGAACATGACTGTTTCAAGAACTTATTATTATTAATAGATATTTCTTCATGGTATTTAAATTGTTACCACAAATACACAGATATCCACAGAATTAAGTAAAAATAATTTCGTAAATTTAAATCAACAGAGTAGCATTATCTTTCAAGAATAATCTCTGTAAACATTAAATTACTAAGACAACAATTTTTGAAATACGTCCCAGTTTTGGCACAAAACTCTAGCAATAACTCCATCAAGTTGCATGTATAATTTTGTAGATAACATTCAAATCTTCGGCAGTTCGAAAATTTCATTCTTTCAGAATATCAAAGTTGTCTTTGCGTGGAAGATGATCCCATAACGACTAATTCTAATTTTAATTTCCCTATAAGGAGACAGATATTTAAGTTAAATATTTCTACATGAATAGGGTTTCAACGGTAAGTTTTCTATTAGAACATCTTTTATACGATGGCGATTTATACTCGCATGAAACTTTAGGATAATCACTTAATGGTTTGAGGATTGAAGTCAAAACACATAAAGCGTCTGTGAATAATGAATTCCAGAATTTAGCTGACTGTCTGCTAGAAGCGCCATAAATGCTGTTATCAAGGTAAGCCATCACAACTGAAACCTCGCAATAAAAATTGCTGGCTTATCCGAAAAGAAGGTTACAGTGGTGAAAAACTTCAGAAGTACTCAGCAAAAGACTGCAAACGTCATCTCTGCACGAGCGCTAACGAAGCGCGTGGTCTAGCCGAACATTGAATCATATTTCTTACACCCCAGAGGATTCCTCAAGTACGTATCCGAGGAATCTGCGGGAAGATGCAGTCGAAAGTCAAAGAGAGAAGAATTTGCAAGATCCGATGTGAGTAGCATTCATTTTCGCAATTTGCTAGCTTCCTAAGGACCACTCAAGGTCCTCCCTCCCCCGTGCGGGACTTTGAATGCGCAGAGGCTGCAAGCTGGACGAATCAGAAGGAAGATATGGAATTAAAAGTTAGTCTTGCAGCCCATTAAAAATTCAAATTGAATCTGATTACGGGACTTGAGCGGCCGCAGAACGGCAAGGGATCAATTAATTATTTTATCACCTCCCATGGCACAAACGCTGCGGATAGCAGCCTCAGAATCAGTCAACCCGAAAGCCGCCACTGCGGCTTTACATTGCAATTCACACTTTTCCTCGCGGTTGCAGAAATTCCTTCAAGTGGTAGACGGAGGGCTCCGTTCAGACTCCTTGTCTGGGATTCGCCTACGTCGTTTCAAAGTCTTGAAGACGTTCCCCGCGTCTGGAGAGAAAAGGGCTCCAGCCAACTACGTGAGGGAATCGAATCTCTCGATTGAACTTGTTGTGGGCGAATAAATTGGGTGCACAGAGACCTAGTGCAATTCAAAAGATATAAAGACGAAATGAAATAGTGAAAACCTGCAAAGTGAAGTGCTACAGAGACAAGGGAGTGATTGCCGTGGCGGTGGCGCCTGTCCTCCCACCGTGTGTGCTACCGAGGGTGTTGCTTCAACTTCCAAAGATTGTTTTCTGAATACAAATTTACAGCATGCCTGGAATAACAATCACATGACTTGCAGATGGAATGATTCCGTTCCTGCAATTCCTCAGCTCCTTGATTGCCACACCGAAAATAAGGCGAAACGCTGCACGGAGCATTTGGGAATTGAGAGAGTGCCGCACATACAGATAAAATTGCAGCTCAACTCGAAAGTGAAATGCTCAGGAGGTTGTCTTTTATGGACCCACTTCAGGGTATAGATGTCAGATGCGAAAACTATAGATGCTGCCCTTTCTAAGTCTCAGACAATTGAGGAATTTCTCTGGACGCCTTCGTGTCCGACGGTAAATGGATTTACTGGCCAAATCATCGTAACCGTCGAAAATTGGTTTTGCCCTTTTCCTTTTATTGCAACCTTCGGTGGCACCCAGATTTTTGCAAAATCAGGACGACCCGCAAAAATATTAAGGCTCTTCCATACAAACAGAAGTAGCACAAACTTGAGCAAAGGTAGAAATTGTGCTCACAGTTGTTGAATATTCGAAGTACTTTATTGCATCGTTTTGCATTGATTTTGGCAAAACCATCTAAAAAACCTTCCATTAATTAATGCAATTCTTTAAAATGGGAACTGGTAAAAAAAGAATTTAAGGTACTGTGGACACTTACCTTAAATATCATATTCCAAACGGTAGTTGTTATACTAAAATTTATAAAAAAAAATAGTAAAAGTGTTCACTTCAGTAAAAATAATGGAATTATTTTATATAAAAATGAATAAAACTCTCTAAAATAATAACAATTTTTTAGTGGGTGTATTTACTCGCACGAAAATTGGGTAACTTTGAAGAAAATATTGTGCTAATTACATATTATTAAGTAAATATTTAGTGTTTTACTATCGAATTTTTCTTTTTCTTTCTTTTATTTGCAACCTATGTGTCTTTTATAATATAATTGAATCATATTATTATTATACATAATAATTCTAGGGAAGGCCAGCCAGAAACAAATGCATGCAAAATGCAAAACGATAACGACTGGAAACTGATGAATTTAACGAAGATAAAAAAATACCATTTCAACATTTGGAGGCATGTAAAATAGATAACACAGGTCAACACCAATTTTTTTCTCAAAGTATTTGCAAATGATTTCTATAGGATTTTTTCCGTAGATTACGAATTCGTAAATGAAAATGTTCAAACAGGTTCCATTTTCGAGAAAAATAGGGTTAAAAAGTACAAAAGACCATATTTTGACCATTTATGAAAAATTATTACAAAATAACGGATTGAGCCAGGAACTTAAATGTTGTTCAAATAATAGTTGAAATCTTAAGCTATTATATAAAAATACAGAAGGCCTTAAAACATTTCGAAATGATCCATAAATTTGATTTTTTTCCATTAACCAATTACTTCATATAATAAATGCCGAATAAAGAACATGACAAGTTCACACTCATGAAAAACTTGTTCTATAATATGTTTAAAAAGGGCTATTGAGATAAATGGTATTTGATTTTCTTAGATTAGGATTTAGGCTTTCATTTAAGCCAAATTAAAAAGTTCTATGGCGATCCTTTCTTTTTTAATGATGATTTAAAACTGGTCAAAATACGGTCTTCAAAATCTGTATTATGTATTACTACCAACACTACAAAAGCAAACTTTAAGGAGGTTGTGGGTATTTTTTAATTATTTTGATATATGACAAATACTTGAAAATATTATAAAATAAACCGAGACTCAAGAAAAAATTTTTTTTTTGTAGACTGGTGTAATTTATAATTAATTGATAAATTACTTGCCAGGGAATTGACATTTTTACTAGCCTGCGGGTATCCTAGTACATTTTGTACAATTGCAGTTAGCCGCAAGGTAGAAACATCCAAAAACTATACCTTTGACTTTGAATTAGAAAATACATATTTAGCTACATTTATAAATCTTTATGTCGGAATGGAATGGCAATTCGAAGTGAAATTTTTACACTATCGTCGTGAGTATAAACATCTGAATTTTACCTAGCCCCAGAAGCTAGGTAAAATATTGGCAGTTATAATTACTATCCCCCGGAATAATCTCATTGATGTTTTGTGATATTACCTCTGAGTGAAGCATAATACTCTAAAAGTATTTAATAATTAAATAGGAAAACAAATATAATGCATTATTTATATAGGAAAGCAATAATTCCTCAAGGGAAGTGGAATCACATGTATGCTTCCATTAAGATACTAATCAGCATATGGAAATATTTCTCTTTCCAAATTTCCAGTTGGTACAGCAAATATGTGAATTAGAAATTCACCGCAGTAATTTTTTTTTTAAGGTCAATACACCTGTTGTAGGTAGTTTCCAATTGGTACAGGCCCTTAGTCCTAATATAAAATATTAGTTAAGCCTTTTTTGCAATAAATTTAATTACTTATAATAAAATAATGAAATAGACAAAAACACAAATATTTAAGTCATATAAATCTTTCAAAGAAAATTTTTTGCGATTGCTTGACGCCAGGAGAATGACTTTTGTAGCATTACTCAATATTCATGGAACGACCAAGGAGCAATTTTTTTTTTTTTTGTAATATTTATCGTATTTCGTAAGATAATCTGCAGATTTGAAATTGTACGTACCTAATCAAATTATTCACTACTTATTACCAGCTGCTTTTTTTTCAAAGCGTTAGTAGATAAATTTTTATACCATTTTAATAATTTTGCAAAATATTTTTTCAGCAAAATTAATAAATGTTTGCTACTGGAAGAGCAAAACTAAGCCAAATATAAAAGAATTTTCCTTTTAAAATCCTTACTACAAACTAGAAAAGGAATTCTTCGATACGAAAACGAAACTCAATTCGATCATTATTTAAAACATTTCACGAACCTTTTCATTGACGGAATTGCGGAAGTTCGTAAAAAGGTCCTTTGTACCACGACTTCTATGAAGATATGTCGGTGGAACAAAAGAGAGTAATTGGTGCAACCACGAGACCACTCTGTAGCAGTTAAGGACGCTACCCACCTACCTTGTGGCTTTGGGAAATTGCGCGTTCATCGCTTATCACCGCGCGAAAGTCCCTGAAACCGCTGCCCGCCGTGAGACGGTAACCTGCTCAAAGGATATCGATAGAAATCGATTCACTTCTGACGGAGCAGCGTCACATCGCCCGCTGCGATTGATTGCTACTTTTCCATTTTATTGCAACTGCCAAAAGGAAGCTATTTGAAACTTATAGGAAATTTAAAAAGACGTGGTGCTGGTGGAGCGGGGCGCTACTAGGATTTAATTACTTTGCGGTCGAGTCAGTGGATGAATGCAGTTCGTTTAAAGTTCTAAGGGCAAGTTACACCATAGCAAATCCCTGATTCTGGGATTCTGGCGTCTTTTAATGAGTTTGCTGAGAAGAGTCGTTCCAGCTCAGCTCGTGTGCACTCCCCCGAATGCACTTACAGTCGCCGGGCAGACGAATGGCGGATTGTAGACCAGTGGCCCAGTCCTCATTACACGACTTTTTTTTCGAATCCGGCAGTTTACGGCTCATGAGCTTTTGTTTATTGAGCGGACCTGATCCGTACGTCTCCCGGTGGAGAAATGCGTTAGAACCCTTAGGCAATCTAACTGGTGATTCAGAACTTGGTGGTCGCTAATTTTCTCCTTTCTGGCGGGCGAAACGACTTCCCAGACTGCAGAGCACAAGCTGTGCCCCGGTGGTGCCCCGGTGGTGCCACAAACTCCGCTGGTATGCGTGAGTGCGGGCTACCGAAACGCCGCCGTCGAGGAGAAACTTTCGAGTTGGAAATTCTAATAAAAACTTTCAAGGATCTAAAATAACGAGAGGAATTAAGTGGATAATTTTTATTTGGAGAGTTTCTTCTCCATTCTTTTAGCGGCTAAAGAAAGACAAAGTTGGTTGGCTCTGCTGGCTACGGGTCGGCCGGGGAATTCCCCTTTTGTGCAGCTTACTTCGACCTCAAGTACGTTGCGGGCGGGTATCTTTAGAGGGTCAGCTCCAGCAACAGCGTGGCCAGTGGAACGCAACAGAAAGTTTTGCGGAACTCCCTCCGTCTTCCGCCGGATTGGTGTGCCCCAAGACATCCTTACCTCCTGTTTCATTAGGTCGATAATTGGCTTGCTTAAGTATTTTTTGATGATAGCTCCTCCAAACTGGCAGTTCGCCTGATTCTTTTATTTACTCCAAGAGGGACGCTAAGTAATTGGATGGCAAGCTCGCAATCTTTATATTCTAAGGAAGTATTTTTGTAGTTTATGTATTAAACAAAATTATTCAAATCTTCTAGTCAGTATGTCGACAATATTACTATTAATAATTATTTTGCTTAATGTAGGTACATATGTATTATAGATAGCTGGTGTTCAGCTTCAACCCAACTATAGTTAGTTTTTCTTTTCTACATAAATTCCCACATATTCTTAAAAATTATTTCGACCAGGTGAATGTTTATAATTTAAGAATTCTGAGTCCATTTTCGGAGTCATTAAACTGAATATAGATTTGTACGCAAAGTAGTTACGTGAAAATCAAAATTTGTGTTCATTTCAGCGGTGATATATTTTATATTGCTCGCACGTATTTAAAAATCATGTAACTGCTTAGGATATAGTAAAATTAGAATTTGTTTAACTCTATTCGGAAAATCCTAAATCCGATTTGATTAAGAGTTACTCCATATAGGGAAAGGAGATGAAAGAGAAGACCAAAACAAACAAAGTTGTATAGTAAATGATGGGATATATGTATTTTTAACTCCTATCCCACTAGCGGATATAAATAAATTTTAACAGAACAAAATTTTAAAAGCTTTTCAAAAGTCAAAAATCAATGACGATGAATTTAAAATCACCTTTTATAATTCTGTGTTCAAATATACATTCTTAACTTTTCGATCCCGAGTGCGGACGCAAGTGTAGCGTATAAATTTATATATACCCTATCGGATATACAGAAATAAATAAATAAACTTTATTAATATGTGTGTTAAAATGGTTCAAATAAGATTTTGCAATTTATACTTAGCTGCAATGTCACAAACATGATAGAAAACCTTCTTATGCTGAATTTGCTTCGTTTAGATAATTAAAAATAGGCCATCAATTCTTCTAATTGCTCCTTGAAACATTCATTTTACGACAGTTTTGCTAAATAATATAAATTGAGGTCTTCACATCACTTTCGAAGAGGAATTCACACAATTGACAGTTGCAAATTCTTGACGTGGCCGTATTATTTGACTTTAATCCAGATTATAAATTCTAGATCTTGATCTTTATATTGTTTTTGTCATTGAATTGATGTATTTTGTTAAACCATTAGATGGATAGGAGTATTTCATAATTTATTATTTTACATTATGTCATTAGTTGCTTTTGAAGTAATTAAGACTGCTAAGAGTACCTGAACTTCAGAAATTCTTTCCGAAATTTCGGGATTTAAATGTGTTGCTCCAGTTAAAATGTCGCTAAAGTCTTCATTTATAAATCTTGTTATGGTCCCTAAATACGACAAAAATTTTAAATGATTTTGAATCGCCTTAACCTGGAGAGTATATGCAGCTATGTAAATTGGTTTTTTTTTTCGATTCCTTATTCCAATGCCATATCTGAACGTATTGCCAGTTAAATGCAAAATTTTTGGCGTGAAGATAGGAAAATATAATATTCAAAATGATGGAACCTAATTTTTCACTATGTTGCAAAAAATTTAAAAACAGTTAATTTAGCAAACTTTAAAGTCCACAGAAAGAAAAGTATTAATGAACTACAATAAAGATTTGTTGGGTGGAGTTGAAGAAGCAAAATGCATTAATTTTTAGATTGCTGTTTTATTATTTTTTTAAATGAAAATGATTATTTTGTTATGAATTTGTTTATTTATTTACATGTTTGGAATTGAACTGAAGTGTGTTTTTATTTTGTAATCCCAAGAAAAGAAAGAAATCTGTCATCACAAAATAATGATGATGATGATTTTTGAGTTCTCTTAATTGTCGGGATCGTCAGTTAAATCAGCGAGTATTTTAGCCCTCCAACTAATTTATTATTATTATTATTATTATTTATTATTATAAAGGCCAATCAACTTAGTTAGACAGCATTTGTTTTATTAAGCTAACATATTTTGTTTCAAAACTTGTTTTTCGAAAACGCAATACTATCTAAGTACATTTCGTAAATATTCGTAAATAGTATGCCCTACTACACTCTGTAAAAGGAAAAACATTCACTTCAGTTAAAAAGTTGAAGACTAATATCGCCTTATTCCTGCTACACAACGTAAAACGAATTTACCCCAAGAGTTCAGAGAATCGTAAACTGGGAAAGCGGAAGTGTAATTCCAGAAATGATCTGTAGTATGCCTCGCCGTGAAAGATATCACAACATTTCATCTTCGAACTCACCTCCCGGGAGATGTAACAAATAAAAGGAAAGACATGGGAGCTAATAAAATCAGTCCCGATGCCGCTCCTGAGGCCCGAGGGGCGGCGTAGGTGTCGAAACGCTTAAATAAATAAAGTCGAATAGAAATAAACTCATCACCAGATGGGGCGGGGGCGGCTGAACGAGCACCTCTCAATAACTTAAAAGTTCCAAAGTGGCAATAACAAGGATTTATAAGGCGACTGCGATTGGTATGTGGCCCACGTGGGTTAGTTATCATCAACGGTTGAATGTAAAAAGTGTCGGCGCAGCAGAGGGGGCCGGGGGGAGCGTAAACACAGGGAGAACCAGGCAAACTTTACGATCTCCAGCTGATTTGAACCAATAAAGGCAAAACGTGTCGCTTTAGTAAGCAAATACAAACGTCGCAAGACGCAGGGACACAGTAACACAAACAGGAAATCTGATTCCACCCCCGCACCCCAGAGGCAGCCGTGGAAGGAGGCGCTTCGTTATGTTTTTGGAACGGTCCCTGACAATGGAGCGGGTGCGCCCCGTTCCCGAGCCGCCCTGCCACCGTTCATCGGTTCGAGTGCTGGCTTGGAATTTTAAGCAGCAACAGGTTTACCCCAAAACACACAGAACGCCAGTAACAAGGGCGATATCGTCGACGTCAACAAAAGCGGCAACAACAACGCGACTTCTGCCACCGACCGACGGAGGGATGCAACGCGACGATGGAGCCGGTGATACAGCGCCAGAACCACCTTGCCACCTCTCGCCTGAGAGGCAAAAAAAATTCCCTGAAATCCTGCAGGAACGGGACTGGAGTAAACAATTCACAACACGAGTCAAAGCGCTCATATCTCCGCTCCTCTTCGGGATGACTTACCCTTCACAGACGATTACAGGAAATGAACTGCAGGGGGGGGGGGGGGGGGCTCTGTATTTGCTCGTATTTTCTGTAGTTCATTCGACCCCTGGCAACTGGGGGTTGGGGGATGAAAGCGCCCGAAATGTGCCACCCCCGCAACCGAGAAACTTGTGCACCCCTAATACACTTCTTGGGGCGTCTGTCTCAAGATGAAAAACGGCGCTGCAACAGCAGCAGCAGCCGCAGCAGTAATAGTCTCCATCAAGCAATTTACTGCAATAAGTTCCCGCTGATTGTCTAGCGACCGGAATTCGGGCGACTTCTTCCCTTTTCTAGCATTGGCTCAGAGTCCAGGACATTGGGGGACTCCAGAGCAGGCATTTCTCGTCCATTACCTTGGGGGGCGCCATCCTTTGAGCTGCCAGCAAATTGAAGCTAATTCCGTAAAGATGAATGAAGTCGGCCAGGACGCACGACCTGAATTTTGTAAAAGGATTCAGCAAAAAAATAAAAAATAAAAGAAGGACCACCTTGTTCTGGACTCCATCCAAATCAGATTACAACTCAAAAGCGAAAAGTCCTGTCTTCTTATGCTCAGGTGGGCTGCAGGATGTTGATCCTCTGGCTCAATACTTGCGTTGTTTGGATAAACAATAGGCGGTTTTTTTTCTTTTCTAAGCTGGCTTCTTGCTCCATTTGCTCCTGATTCCAGACATTTCTCAGCTGGATTATCATCCCGTTCAGTCTGCATGACCTACTTGCTCCTCTATGATAGTTTTCTGCTTTGAGAGCGGCCGAAAAGAGGTGGCGCCAATCGATTCGCGGCCTCTACGGAACCGGTCTCCTTGCTGCCGCCGCCGCCTTTCCTTACCTTTTTTTCTATAGTAAGTCAAGGTCCTGGCACTTTTCACAAGAATTTTTGGCTAAATCCACAATCCCGTGAAAAATTGTTTCTTTACGCCACGATACGCCAAGAAAAATGTCTAAGAAATCGCCTGAATACGAAATGTGACAAGTTTCTGGTTGTTTTTAGTTTATTACCATATCTAATCCTACATTGGGAAATATCGTAGAATTTACTCGGTCATGGTAATGAAGACGTAACACCATTTCCTCCTTGATAGTTTAAATGAATAAAAATTAAAATCTAAGGCCCCAAACTTCGAAAAATATCAAGACCCTGACACACTTGGAAGCAGCAATCTTACTCACTTTTGAATTTAAAATGAGTTTGAATTACCTCTAGCGTCTTACAATTTTACAATTGCATAATAATTCAATTCTATAATAGTTCAAACGCAAAAATAATTCTTGTGTTTCAAATGCGAAAATGCGGATCAGAAAGAGTCGCTTTACAAATTTCATAATTATGGATTTATAAATGTATTATAATATAGATTAATATTTGGCAATGTAGAACAAATCGTATTTTTATTATTCTTTTTTAGTTTTCGTGTGATATTTATACGACTAATAGGTAGCATGAATTATTTTAGATTTTTCAGATTGAATACTTTGTTGATAGAGGGTGAGAAGGGTATATTCGCTCAAAAACTAAAAAACTCTTTAAATTACGACTGTCTGGTAATAAAATATGCAGTTAAAATAGATGCGGGTACATAAGTTCTTCAACTATGCCAAGTCGATTCAAGTCGATAGCGTTAGAAATTTCCAAGAAAATCAGCTGTCAGATGGACAGACAATTATTTATTTAAATGAAAACTATTTTTTTATTTTATTTATTTATTACTAATAGGACATAAGTAAACTTAAATCCTATCCTTAAACTAGCGCTCTCGGGAGCGGTGCCCATATGGCGCATGAAATGAAAACTAGATTGCTGAAATAATTTATTATTATTATCACTCAGACTTCATTTTCTGGAAGTAATTCACTTGGATTAAAATTTCAACAGCTGCAAAATTAAAAATGGAATACTATATTAATATCAACAGAATCATTGGCTAGATTGTATCTTATTCATTTTCACTTCTCAATAGCCTCCCTCGATATACGATGCATCTAAAACTCAAAACAAATTGGCTAAACGTTGAACTAGGTCGAACTGTCAACTAGCAGATTGGCAACGATACGAGCAGTCAAAATTGTTTACGATTCCCGATTCGAAATATAAAGTCTACCTAAATTTTTCTAGTATTTACCATTGTATCCTCTAAGGATTGAAATAGTAGGTATTCATTTTAAATAGACAAATAACTCCTATAAACCGTAGTGGTCGCTTATCGGACAAAATGACATATTTAGATATTAAATATGTGTAATAAATAAAGAAATAAATACCTGTAAATTACCACGAGCTAGAATAAAAACTATTTTTATGTCACAAATCAATGATTACTAATTTTTTATCGTACGGTTTCAATCACAATAAGTGTTAATTTTTTTAATTTAATGTACTAAAATAATAATAAATGAACAACTGTTATATCGTAATTGACATTTTAAATTATCATGAACTAAATAAATTCTCAAGGATCTAAAAGTAAGATTTCCAGATGCAATATAAACTTATATTGTAGATTCTTTTATTTGTAGGATGTTGGATGTTTAAGACTAAATGAGGATTTTGAGAGTTTGTAGCATTAAAGAAGGATAAATAGTTTGTACAGGTTTAAAAAAGATGTTCATCATTCACTTTCGTAGAATTGTAAAAAGTTAATAAGTGCATAAAGTACATTTTGAGTTGAGATGCATCTGAGAATATAGAAGAGTAAAATAGATCTATTCAAGTATATAGTGAGCATCTTAAGCCAACTATTAGGATTTAGAAAGGCGTTATATTTCGACTCGGGCTACCCGAACATATTTTGTAATATAAGAACTAAAATTATACAGTGTATTATAGCACAGTATACTTAAATATAAAATAATCGATTTGTTAACAAAGAGGAAACAAATAATATCCTATAGAGGGTCTATATCATGCACTTATTCAAAAGTAATATTAAGAAGAAAAGCAGCTAGAAGTAAATACTTTAGAGGCAAGGAGACTTCAAAGAAGTCGGGAACAAATCTAGAAATGCAGCTGCAGAAAGAAATATTGCACCGGCAATGCGATGGATTAGTGTTCTTCCGTTTTTCATTACATTCAGCGAAAACCAACCTCCTCCCAAGACCCGTGATACCATTCAGACTGAAGAGGGTTCCTAGAGGCACGCACCGGCATGCGTCTTACCTCGGCATAGAAAAACTCCGGGTAGTCAACGCAAGTACCATTCAGCGGAGTTCCGCTTTTATTCCACCGCAGCCCGAGAGGAGCACTTTTAAATTGCAGCATTCAGGCGTGGGAGTTAAAAGGGGGCTCGCCTTGAAGTTTTCGTAATGAAGAGGAGGCCCTCCCCATTCCGGAGGACCTTACCCGATATCGCATTTTTCTATTTTTGCAACTGTTGCCTTCCCCGCAAACGGAAGAGGGTAACTCATTAATAAAAGTCCTTACAAATTGTTAGACGACACGCACCGAACCAATCGCGGCCCCCCGATGGAAGTGCGAGGGTAAACATAAACAGGCGGGCTCCTTGGCGCACAAGTGGAAGGAACGACCGTTTTTAAAAACCAACGACCGTAAATGATGATATTCCCGGATTATGGATGTCTATTGGAATGTATGACGGAGGAGCGCCGATCTCCGTTCGCCGCGTAATGGGCGTCGTTCCGCTCCGACCTGCGAGCGTAAATAAAGTTCGAAAATAGATAGAGTCGTGCAGAATGGATAAAACTTACAATAACGTCCCGGATAAATCACACACATAAAGGGATAATGCGAGGGACTTCGTCCCGCCGCCCGAGTACTTTATCGCCGTTAATGGCCATATTTAAAAATAAAGTGGAAATTATGACGAGTCCCGGATCCCCCTGACCGGCTGCGCAGCCCCACAGTTTGAGTGGTGGAGCTTCCGGGACTGGTGATTTTTACACGCAGGACCCGGGGATAGGGTGTCCGTAGTCATTTCATAGTCGCCTGATCAAATAAAATGATGACGAATTTATTTGAGACTTATACGAGCTTATTTACGGCCGATACCGCCCCCGCCCGGGCTCACTGTTTATTTATTTCGCCGCATTCGCCGCTGCAGCCGGAGGTGATGGGGCGCTCGTTGTCGCTTCCGTGGAGCGCCGCCCACCCCCGTGCAGCGCTACCTATAGCTGCTGATGATTTATTTTATAGCCGTGCATATGCTAATGTCAAGAGGCATCTAGTGCTTAACAGCCATAAATTTCGACTCATATTTGCGCTGGTACACACGAGGCATCAGCCCGTAAGCATCCGCTTGTGCGTTATTGCAGGAGAGACCCGGTGGTTCCGTTGATGTATGACCCAAATAGTTCCCAGATTCGGCCGGGGCCAAGGTGCCTCCGCCCCGCACTAAGCCGTTTTCGATTCGGCCTGGCTGGAGCCTTGTCAGCAGGGACGGGGCTCCTTTGGCGCGGACGAACCGCCTCGGCCCACCACTTTTGTTCGCATTTTCTCGGATTCCATTGCGTAAGCACGACTTGTAGCTCATAAATTACTCGAGAATGGTACCCAATTCGTTAGGATTTGCAGATTTTTGGCAATAAGTCATCCCGGGAGCGGGGGGAGCTCTGTCGACTAACTCGAATGGCTGTAGAGCACCCAGAACTACTTAAATATGAGCAGAACACGTGCGAATATTAACTATATCGGTCGCAGGCATTATTTTGATTCGGTCCATGATACTTTATGAATATTGATGACCAGGCATTCCTGGGTGGGGGCCCCGATAAGAGCGCCCCACTCTGAGAAAACCAAGCTGGGGCCTGACTTGATTTCGCAGATTAAAACTTATCGAATCTGGAATTCCAACGATCTCCACACTGAGAAAAATAAATAAGACAGGACAAAAACACTACAGATTATATGATTACATAGATGTATGTATATCTAGACTATTTCGTCAAAGTCAAGTCGATGTTTTCTCATAAAAACTCTGTACATTAATACTTTTGACATTGGATTAGAACACAGCATCTCTTCAGATTTGTCTTAAGGGAGGACACCACTGTAAAAGGCTCATTTTTGACCTCAATCTTTGGCATTTTTTTTATAAAGAAAGAAATAAAATATATGAGAAAAAATATCTTTAGGCATTATTAGGCATATATTGAAGCTATATATAAAAAATGTTTTTGTTGATACAAAAAAAATACAAAATGGCGGCACCTAAATTGCTGCGGCAAACGGCATGCAATAGAACTCAAAAAATTGTCGCCCAATAATAATTGTAGCTTCGTAAATACTAGATTACCCATGGAATAAGACGAACATTTTGTCGATTAATTGAAAATGGCAAAAAATAGGACACTTTTTATATGAAAATTTAGGTACGACTATTTTGACTATTACATTTTTTCTTTATATACTTTTAATAATGAAATGAGTTTTATTTTGAAAAATTTACAAATTAATTCTTAATCATTTTCGAATGATCGAAAAATTTCATAATCGCTATCGAAAAATGGAAAATTAAAAATTACTTCGTAATCGTTATTGTTCAACTTATAATTTTTGTTTAGCCGAAAAAATAAAGTGTTTGTTTTTGTTTGTTTTGTTTTGTTTAAAATTTTAAAAATAATCATCGTTTTCGGTTCTTCTAATCTAAGTCAAACCTGAATTGCAACAGGTTTCTGATTAAATTAAATTATGAAGTACATATGTATTGTTTCTAATGTTATTTGAATTATTAATACTTTTTTTAAATAAATGATATAAATAAAAACAAAATTTTTATTATTTTCCTTTGAATTACATTTTGTATTCTGTATTCTTATATAACACACTAGTAAATTTTCCCGAGCTGTTATTGTCTACTAATATTAATGTTTGTACAGGAAACCTGCAAAATTTTGATATCTTCTTCTAGTTGCTTTTTTTAGCCTACTATTTAAGATTTCATAGATACACTTAAAACGCTCATATGCATTATAAGATATCCGTGAAAATTAGTACCTACGTACGAATTTTTGAAGTCGCAAATTTTAATCATTCTAATTCAAAAAACGTTGCATGTATATTAACTAAAGTCCAACCTAAAAAAGTCAAAATTGGACTCCGGAAGCCATCGATTACAAGCCATGGAAATTTCGCTCAGACGGCTTTATGAAAGCATGAAGCAAAATCAACATTTATCACACGTCTGTCGTGCTCGCTCTGAAATTTCAATGAACATGCATTCGTAAACTGTTTGCTTCGGAAAATCAAAAAATCACTTTTTCCGGCATTTAAAAAGAAGCATAATCTGTAATTTTTCGAATTGGATGAGTTCCGAATGATTTTAATGTACAACGCATGTTTCACAACTTCGTATGTACTTTTAATTTTTTCATAATTAGGATATGTTTATCTATATTAAAGAGAAGATGAGATTTATTCAGCGGCTATCATTTCCTTCGTATTTATTTCTTTTTATTGCAATTTTTTGTTTAATATTTATAGACAGTTCATCGATAGCTGACAACTACATAAATAAAATAAAAATAGAATTCTGAATACCAATTAATTATTGGAGATACATGGAGCATAAAAGTTAAGATTTAAGTAGTTCTCACTAAATAAACGTAACATTGATGAAATCGGTTCACAAAATTCGTCAGCGAAGGAGAACTAAGAGTTCAGCTACACTCCTAAGTCTTTAGTTTTTTCAAGTCTAAACAGAAAAATCTGAAAATATAGTCGTAGGAAATGGGATATTTTTTTCGTGAGAATGTCACAGCGGTGTGTAGATGATTAATAGAACACCAGCTACTAAAAAAAGTCTCTTAAGGCAGAATTGAAAAATACACAATAAAACTCATTGAAGAAATCTTATTTTCAATAATGATTTACATATTATAAATAGCATAGTAGAGTAGTGTCTTATGCTGCATGAAAATTGACTTACTCGAGTTTAAGAAAACTGTTCGCCTTGGTAAAATATTAAACTTTTCGTATATATTGTAGGTTGAAAAACCGATAATGACAATGATAATTTTGAAAATTTTAGCCAAAAAATATATAATAAATTCAATATATAATATAATCTCCACTATACTGGACAAATTCAATTGATGAAAAAATTCAACTCAAATATATATCTGGGAATTTTTGAAGTCGTCGGTTTGGACTCTTTAGTTAAAATTTGATTGTTAGGTTTTATTCTGTGTATTCTACATATATTTAGTACCAACAATTTAAAACTTTATAGCCCGAATTCTCGCTAGCGTTGTCATAAATCGTTAATTTTAAAAATTCGAAAAATACTTCCGTGTATCAAGATAGCTCTCATTCAATCTAACGCTTATTCTAGCTTGGAGGTATATAAGTATGTGAACATAAGAATACATAGTTTACCTTGGGTAGAGCGATTGGGCACCCAAATTTCCTCACGTATAGGACAAGCGAGGTAATAAATTCGGAAAATTTCTGTAATGCCAATGCGGATCATGTTTGAGGACAAACCCCGCTAAATAATGGGCCTGTCATGACAGATTTTCCGAATCCGGAGATTTATAACGTGCTGTTCATCTCTTTACAATGAGGTAGCGGATTCATAACTCATTGGGCCCTTTCTTCTGGGTCCCTGTGTGGCAAAGAACCTTCTCTTAGCTTAAAAGCTCCATAAATCTCCGCCGAAGGAATACAATTTTTACAGATGTCAAGACGGCATCGACGCCCAATTTCACAAATGCATTCAAAAATTCCTTCCAGAAAATCCAATTCCGTCCCCGGCCAGTGGCTGGAAATTTGTAGTTCCTGGTGGCGTGCCAGTGCCAAAATCATAAATTTTTTGGATGAAGGAAGCGGTATCAAATGAGAAATTGAACTTTATAAATAATGCATGGCAAAGGCGTAGTCCCCGTCCTGTCGGGCCTGCGGGTTCTGCGGTGTCTGCGGGGATCAGGGGACCGGGGGCCGGCCGGGTTTGCTCTTAAGATTTGTACTTGTAGCTGCGGTGCATATTTCACGCTCCATGTAGTCCTGTAAACAGGACAGAAGTAAACCGACCGAGGAGCCATCCACAAAATAGAAATCTGCAGCCCACAGGAACGAGTTTATCCAATTCGAGTTAAATCAACAGCGGCGGCAGAAGAGCAACAATACAAGAAGAAGATGAACCGGCCCGGCGATGGCCGGGGGTGGTCCCGGCGGGTCAACTGCAGCCCTGCCAGACTCCTGTTTACCCGGACTGATTTATGGCTTGTGGCGCAAAACACTTTCAAGTTAAGCTTGTCTAATATTCGCCGCAACAAAAAGATGTTGACTCACACGCCGACGACGTTGGCGGAGGAGACGGCGAAGGATGTTGCGGGAGGGACCGGGACCAGCCGGGCACCCACCCGCGCCAGAGGACCGAGAAACATCTCAATTTATGGAGACGAGAGCCGGACAAATGAAATTCATTCGGTAGCGCTTATCAAATATTTTGAATTAATTTCCCTTTATTTATTGACGACGGCGTACTCGCAATATCCGCAAATTAATTGCGGGACAGGAGCATAATTATTATTAGCCCTTGAGCGCGCACATAACGCGCGCGGCGCGGCCCATCGTGACCTCAATTCGATTATGATTTTTGCAGCACTCTCGCCGAGGATCATTAACCTTCAAAACTGGCAAAAATACCGAGTTATAGCCATAAAATTTATCGCCGGCCATTTACAATACATCGCGAATTCAACAGTTATGGGCAATAAAAGCGATTTCGGTAATCGTATGCAGGAAGGACGGGCGCCGTATAAAATCCGCAAATTGATTTCTACATTTGTCGTCGAAACACCGTGCCTCTGACGGAATGCGGCTGTTTTCGGCGGCCTCTGGATCGAAGGAAAATGTCGTGAATTGCTTCCTGACAATTTAACGGCTTCTTACGCGACATAAAGTTTGATTCGAGTCCGCGAATCAGCGCGGGCCTCCAGAGCCAGATTCCGACGGCTAAGAGAACATTTATGCCGTATTTAATTTGAGTGCAGCCATTGACTGCTAACACATAGACAAATATTCATCCCCCAAAGAGATTTTTTGGCTCATAGCACACATAACCAAAGAAAAGGCTCCAATAAAAATAAATATACTCTTATACTATACTATACTACATATATTACACAATTTAGACCAAGTCTTATTTCATCAAAACGTGAAAAGTCGATTTCCTGAGCAACCTGTATTCAACCAATTTATATTTTAAGTTAAATTTAATACGAGAAGTACAATATGAGACTCACATTATTTTAAAAGAAATGTATTTTTAAACAAAATACATATTCACTAAATATCACTGAGTTTTTCAAACAACTAACTTCAATTCAAAAGCAACGTACAGTCCCCTGATAAAGATGATTATAATTGTAACCTTATTTATAGTTACATTATTTGTATATATTTTTAGATCGTTTTCGAATTCACTTGAACTCGCACTTAACTTTATTTTTCCCACGAAATTATCTCCGAAAAATTCCAAATAGTGTTAAGGCGTCTGAAAATATATGTATGTACGTAGGTTGCTTTACAGTAGCATTTTTTTTTTCATCTATCAAACTTCAAGTTTTCTTTACAATAAATTTGTTTCTTAGATATGTATGTATTGTTTTCGCTATTTGCAACAATAATTACCTTTTGACCTTTGAGAAGGAAATTATAGCCAATATTGCGGTAAGAAAGAAAATTCACAGGTACGAAAATATGTTCTAGTTGGAAAGAGTAGAATACCAGAGACCATTATACCATCCTGATGTAACATAATTACTCATAAGTTCTAGAACAGGAATTAAATAATTCTATTTTACATGATTATTATTAGTACCCTAATTTGTTTATTTTTGCATTAAAAGAATTAAAAGTTTTTTATAATATTGTGTTGTTACTGTTCATCGAAAACAGTCGAGTTGCGATTTTTCAGAAAAACATCTATAACTTGTAAAATATTTAAAAACTGGCCTGGTATCAGAGTCGGATTTACCACGTGGCAGCCGGGACGATATTTCCAATTTATTATTATGAAAGTAATATAGTATATGTATATTGAACTGAGGGATATTTTTATTCGATAGCAAATGTCATATTTAATGAATATCAATTTATAGTATTTAATGAGATTCTAGAGATGCAATCGGAGACAAAAGTGAATATGCATGTTAAAAGGTTAAAAATGTTTATATCTTAGAAAAAGTATCGCACAATAAGTTAAGAATTTCACGTCGTTTTAACATTTAAACTTTTACTTTCGTCTAAACATTGCGATAAAAAAAAGCTTTAGTTTAGAATTTTTCGAGCTCAGCCAGTACGACGTCAACTCGACTATTGCTTATTAAAGTGTTTAAATCGTTTCAAAATTGTTACGTCTTTCACTTAAATACAAGTTCTTTAACTGTATTAAAGTATATTACGAATATTTGCATGGTTTTTAATAATAAAAAAAAAATATAAAAAAAAATTTTTTAAAAAAATTATTTTATTTAAACTAACTAAAAAGTAAAAAATAAAAAATATTAACCAAATAAAATAAATAAAATATGTAAACACTATGACAACAAAATAAAATTCCTACTTATCTTAAACAGTTAAATAAAAGAATGACGCATTTTTATCACTTCGTCATATTGACCGTTAGGTATTCTATAAGATAATGATAAAAATGCGTCATTCTTTTATTTAACTGTTTAAGATAAGTAGGAATTTTATTTTGTTGTCATAGTGTTTACATATTTTATTTATTTTATTTGTTTAATATTTTTTATTTTTTACTTTTTAGTTAGTTTAAATAAAAGAATTTTTTTAAAAAATTTTTTTTTATATTTTTCTTTTTAGTCTTTTAAATTAATTATGTTACATTTCCAAATAATCAAAAAAAAAAAAAAGAATTTACACCACTAACTGGTATTGTCACCGGAGCTGAACATGTGTTCCAATTTTCATTAAGATTGATAAAGTCTAAGTATAAAAATTTTGCATTGCAAGATTTGACGACACGCAGTGCAAGTTGACGACACGTAGTGTAAGTTAAATAAAAGAATTTAAAAATTTGTTTTTCAATTGTAAGCCAACCTTCTTATATATCTTGATAATTTGAAAAAAATACACAAAAGCGGATTTTTACACAAAAATTGACGTAACATTTTTCAGGGGTATTTTATTACTATATATTATCGAAACTATTTAATTTCCTGCAATAATAAATGTAAAATTACGTGAAAATTCTTTGAATAGTGAAACTTGCAAGATTATGCGTAGTTTTCAATTAAAAATGGCTTAGTGGATGTAAATCTTATAAAATAAAATTTTGTGCTATTATAAAAGGGATATTTAAGATTAGGCTTATTTTACAAAAGAATTATTTATTCTCTGAGTGTAAAAGAAACATGATTTTGTTTTCTTTACATTATATGCCCGGAATGTTTCAAATGAAAACGAAATAAAACATTTGGGAGCCCGAAGTACAAAGCTGGGTTATCTGTAAAAAAGGCCAGGAGCATCACCCAAGACGAAGGCTTTCTTGGGGTTTTTCGACAACAAAACCGAAGTAGCACCGTGAATATCCTGCCTAATGGCGGAAGCCCCATTCAAACCAAGCCACTCAGTCCAATAATTACCAAATAGCCTGAAAGTCCTGTTTATTCATGGCCAGAGCCGGAGTCAAAGCCGAAAGTTACCAGCAGAATCCATCAATAAAAAATCCGGTAACAAATGGCGGACCCGCGGGCGGGGGTGGGCCGTCAGCAAAAAGCGGTCTTCCGATATCATCATATGCCAGCTCCTGGAGGAGCCTCCGCCATCCCATGCATGAATCCAGGCGGAGGCGAAAACTTTTGATATTTCTTGGCTCCGATTTGGCGGCTCGCACGGCCAGGCCCCAGCACAGCTTCTTGAGCTTAAGAAAAAACTGACGGAGGAGACGGGAAGTAGGTGCCTGCGCCACATTTCATTGCGCCAAGCTGTGAGTGCTTTATCAAGCGCGCCCCCGCCCGCGCAGTCCCCGGCAACTTTTGTTGCGTCCTCACGACTGTCGGAATCTTCTGCCGCGCCACGTTCGTGGAAAATAAATAATTTTTCTGGAAAAATATTTTTGGCTGGGAAAAAAATTCAATAATATAATTCTGCGCGCCGGGCCCACCTCCGGGGGGATAGTTGGATCGCCCCACGTTTTAGATAAGTCTCCGCGGGACGTGGAACCTGGAACCGGGGCTGATAGAGCAACAGATTTATAGGGCCGACTCGTTGGACGGCCAGTGGCTGGGTCTTGTTCGTGTCAGCAGCTATTTTGGCTGGCTGATCCACCCCACCTCCGGCGAATTTCTTATCCCGAATTTTTGTCTTGGCCCACAGATACCGAACCAGCCGGCAAAGGGGGTTCAGGCTGCTAAAAAAGGATCCAGGCAAAGACGCCTTAGACGCTCGATATACTTTTGGCGTTTGCATGGATTTAAGAAATTGACCCAATTTGGAGTTAGGCTGACAGGGGCCCCCGAATTTGTGCGGCAGCCGTGGAAAAACCTCGAAAAACAAGGTTCGCCGGGACGGCCCCTTTCCCGGGGATTGAATACATCCCGACAGCCAGCTGAAACTTGCGACCATGATTTATAGTCGTCGGAAATTTTCTTGGGAACTCAACTGTGAATTTATGGTTGATAGCTTTTCTTAATAGTGGCCGCTCCAAGATGCCCACGTTAAATTTTTTTCTAGCCCACGCACCCTCCCACCACCCTTCCCTAGCCCCAGCTAAGTCGAGAAGCGACAGCAGGATAACTTTTCCACGTTTTTACAAATTGCCCCAGAGAGATAGACATCATAAAATCTCTCCATCCGTCGCACGATGTGTTGTTCTGCAATTCCAATTTTATGGGGCCGACGGCGGGGGAGTTGTACAAAATCAGCTATTCCCGGAATTTGATAATTCCATCGCTTGACCCAGACCAGCCCGCATTAATGCCACAGCAGCGACGTCGTTAGTAGCGCCCTCTGGGAATCTTTGAGAGCATTCGGTCGGGAAACTGCGAAAGAATTTCCGCCGATGGCCACCTATTTATTCGGGTGACAAGCGAGAATCTTTTCAGGAAATTGTTTCAATGACTTTGGGATTTTTTTTGGCAGTCTTCTGCTGACGCTGAAGGCGATTTAAAATGACACGACGCTAGCCAACTGCTAATTAGAGGTGGAGCCTCTGATTAATTTGAAAATTTGCTACCTTACCTCATTTTTCGAAAACTCTTACTCGACATTTTTTTTTTACAAATTCATCCTGATTTAAAAACAATATTTGGATTTCTGATCTTTATCCGGCTTTATTTTTTTTAACAATTTAGAAAGATTTTAAAAATTCAAGGCTCTATCTGGCTCTATATCTTACTTTATTAATTTAATACAGCTCAAAGTTAAAAGGGGAAAACTGCTTATCGGGCAGAGAAATAAAATTAGTTTGGAATTTAGTTTTTTAATATTTAATTATTCTTCGCTTCGTTACCGAAATTAGTGTAGACTCTGGGGCTCACTGTAAAAAACATTTAAATGTCAGTTAAATGCGTTCGTTGAAATTATGGTGATAAATTTGGTTTAATATAAACCATAGAGCATAAAAATATCTTAACATTTGTTCCAATTTTGGTTACTATAAACGTCCAGAGAAACGAAAAGAAGTTTAGAAAAGACGGCTTAATAGATCGTGTATACATACATACTATATACTTACTTATGACTCAAATTTTCTTACAATTCGAGAAAGAAAAGAAATTATTTTTTATTTGGTTCTCCCCAGATTGATGGTTTTTGGGACAGGAAAGTTTTTTTATTTTTGGCATAATTTTCTCTGAAATTGACAAATCTAGATCACACTTTTTGCTCTGCAACTGCCTTATTACACAACCCAGAATCATTATTAATCGTTATCTTTATATACTCTCTTTTTCACTTGGCGGGAATTATTAATATAGATTTACTCTTGAATATCTTGAAACAATTTTAAATAAAAATTTCAAAAATGGTAATGTTTCCTCAATACATATTGAATAATTAACTATTAATATTATGAAAATACCCTGCCTTGCCCACTTAAACTAAAACTACTATAGATTTACAGCACAAGATTTTCTTTCTAATAAACAATTCTCCCCTTAAGTAAAAAATATGCAACAAAATAAAATTATAAGTAGGTACAACTATGTAGGTATATGTAGATTTTGTCTTCCTCCGAAGAAATTTATGTTTGGAGTCTCGAAAGAAATGCTGATTATGCTGATTAGGTTGTTGACTATACATATTAAACCCTTTTATTATGATTAGGTTAGGTTTAAGACATATATTTCGTTTGATAAAACATCGTTGTAAATTTGTTCTACATTAGAATTTGGATTTCTAAAAGGTTTCATAAACCAAGGAAGAATACTATACCCCTCGTCTCCTAATAAATTTGCCTCACTATTTCTGTTGCTTTTCAGTGCTTCGTAGACTCTACTATAGTGAAATATGCACGAGTTGTGGACAGATTCTGGGCACGAAACGTCTACACTTGTTAAAATCTCATTCGCATCGTTCGTTGCCTCCACTTTATAGAGTGGCCTTTGCGACATACATATTCATCACTTTTTCAAATGGTTTCTTGATATTTCGAAGGGCAGTCAATAGCCCCAATTGTAAATGGGAGTTTATATTTTCTGCACCAAATTTCTTGTGCATTTCTAAAATCCTCTTCACTATTTGGGAACTTTATCCAATATTTTGCACAATTTGAAATTACCTGTGAAACTTTATAAATTGTTCTTGAGATATATCCCAGAACACGAGATTTAACTCATCAGTTATACCTATAAGTTGTATCATATGTGAGTGAGTAAATACTTAAAAAATCGAGTACAAAATAATTGCTTAGTTTTATGCATAAGAGCCAATTTCACAAGTTCTACTACATCGATCAATTTCAAATTTGGTGTGTATTATTACTATTTAAAAAAAAAAATCTTTGACAAAAAATACCTGGAATTCATTTGAAATGAAAATTTTGTTATTTGTTTCCCTTTATGGTACTTCCCATAATGACATTCTTCCTGAACACAAAACTTGTTTTAATTTTTGTTCCAGATATTCAGAGCTTTTCAAAGCTTTTGAATCGTTTCAACTACAACATGTCTTTTTTTTTTATAATTTTATATTGAACTTCTAACTCTTTTTATTTGTTTTAATGTGTTTTTAGTTCTTTGAATTTTCAGTATTATTTTTTTAGTGTTTTTATAAGTTTGTTAAATATATGTAAAGAAGCTTACAATGTATGTATAGTCAAAATATTGGTTGTTAAATTTATATTCAGCCCTAAAATATGCCTTAAATTTACTCCTCTGTTACTAAAAGCGGCTGCCTGTAGGTTGCACACTTAGGTCAAAAATAGACTAATATGATACAAAGCAAGACGACGACTACAGCAGATTTTTCAAACCTACATCGTATCCTTTATTAAGTGTGAGTGCCAAATATCCATAGGTCCTTGGGTGGATAAACTATCAAAGAAAGGGCGTCCTAAATGACAACTTCTGTGTATAGCAAAATAAAGTAGGAAATAGTTTTGTCCCTAAGTTGTTATGGCAACTTTTGTTCGAAAAGCCCATCTAACACTTATTATGCAAACAATATGTAAAGCCGTTAAGTTAATATATGCTATTATTGGAAGATATGCTATTACTGTGGCATCGGAAGGGTATCGTAAGCAGTAAAGTGCGACAGGATCTAAAGATTCGCACAAATCACTAATCAGGGCCGCGCCTCTGACTCCACCTGTCGGTGGTAATAGACAGGTGCGCTAATTGATAACCTTGCGGTGGCGTAAGTGCAGGCTTCTTTGAGCAAAGGAAGTTAGCCAACACTGAGATAACCCAGCCGATAGAGGTGCTGGTGAAGGAGTTGCGCCATAACTCACAACGGGGCACACCCCCTACGCATGTCGGACTCACGGGTTCTTGGAGAGTTAGAAATTAATTTCAACCTGACCAGGGGTAATAAATAAAGTCAGGCCAGTACAACAATTGTGAGCCTGGACCTCTTGGAAATCGCATAATTCGTTGGGAGCTCGCACATAAAACACCCGGGCCTGCTGCCAGCCTTGATGCATTAAGATAGGCGCTCCGCTCGGAAATTGTGTGCGTATTACAGATAAATTGCAAAAGATATCCGGATCCTTCTACGGCATCCAGAGCACGCAACGGGCGGTGCGGTTGGACCGGCTCATTGCCGACGCCGTGATTTTCCATAGAAAAACGGACGAGCGGGCCTTGCGGGCTTTGCGGGGCGGGCCGGCCATTCCGGGCTAAGTCCTTGATTGCCGTTAAGATCTCCACGAATGAAAATTACTCGACTGTGCCCACGAACAGAGCCTGATTGCGCTCCGACACTTCGGGCGATTAATTATTTTCGAGAAACCGCAGCCCGCACCGGGCACTGGCGGCCCTATTTGAATAACGCAAATATGTCGATTTGTTACCCGGCTGCCTATCGCCGGAGCCGGTTTAATTACGGGCAACTGATTTTTGCGTTTTCGTTCACTTTTCCCGCTGCTTGGCCTGCTTAACGAGCGGTGAAATTTATTCACACGAATTACTTGCACAATGCTAATACTCGGCGAGCCCTAAGGGGACCCCGAAGGACCACATTAATTTCTCTTGTCAAAAAGTCCTTACGCGCGCCTTATTAATTTCCACGCTCGGAATATTTACGCATTCAATTTTTCTAGCGATTTTTACGATTTCGCTCCTTGCCATCCACGCGGCTTACTATTTTCGGGCAAACAAATAAGCAAACAAGGACCCCATTAATAATTTATTGCGGAGAAATCACGCTCCCGATGGGGATCTCCAGATGACCGCCGGCTATTCAGCCCTAGGGTCCCTGTGCGTTCCCTCCCTTTTAACGACTTCCTGGCCCTTAAAAACTATTTGTACTAAAAGTCCTTTTTTCTCCCTAATTAAGGATTTTTTTTTAGGGAGCTTAATATTACTTTAAAAATGCCTAAACCGTGGATAAATGATTTTTGTAAACGAAAAATTATTATTCAAACTCTCAGCTTGCCCCGCATAAACCTAGTTTATATAATTCTAAACGAAGTAACTTTTTCATACCGAAAATCTGAACATTTTACTTCACAAAAATTTCTCTTCACTTGAACAAAATTGTGGAGTAACTATGTGAATGATATTCGTTGATTTTTTACGAGAGCTAGAAATTGTGAAACATACCTAGCAAGTACAAAAACTAATATTTTGGTGGCTTATTTGATGAATTTTAACTTGTTATCAAAAATTACTTATGTTCTTTTAACACTAACTTTTTTTATTTCAAGCTAATCTTAGAAAAAATTTAAATATCACCGAACATAAATTTGACTTTTACAGGACATTAAAATTTAAATTAAAGGAAACGGACGCTTTCTTAAATTTTGGAGAAAGAAAATTGCTAACTTTTGTTTATTAGTAACATTCGATCCGTTTACCGTGCTATGAAGTTGTTAACCGATTTTAAAAATTCGCATTAAGAAAAAACTATGAAGTAAGATAGTAAGTAGTTAATTATAAATAAAGGCATAGATAATCAAATTCTTACTTTAGAACACAATTTTGAAATACGTATTAAATTGCAATTCATGACAATTATATCTTATGTAGTTTCAACTTTATTGTGGATGGATTTGAGCATTTATATGAAAATATAGAATATTTGATTTATCATGAAATAAAAGTAGTAACAGAGCGTGTAGTTTGAAAACATAATATAATTTCTTATAGAACTGCTGTAAGTAGATATGCTAATACACGTCTGATGATTGATGAAGTTACATTGCATCCTCCGAAATTTAATGTAATGTGTAATTTTTACCCACTTTTTTTTAATTCAAGCCCTTTAGACACATTTCAGAACAATATATAATACATATTTCTTTATTGGTATTAGTGGAATCAAATTGGACTCGTTTACTACTTCTACTAAAATTTGGATATTGAAAAGAACGTATACCTTATTATAAAATCGAATATGGTAGATAAACAGTGCAATTGATTTAAACCAAAACATTATCTTGAAATTACAAATTAGAGATTTAAAGCAAACTTGGTTTTAGGATCACACCTTCTTAACTTCGATCCTCAGAATAGTTTTAATTTGAGATCTTCTTTCAAAGTACAACAACTTGAAAAAATCGGCTTCTTACTCTCATTGTATAAAATTAGACTAGCCCTTTTAGCAGCACATCGGTAGTACGCAAATATAATTTGTAGACTTAACAACTACCTTCTTTACGTACTAAAGTGAACTAGTGGACTAGCAATTTTAGATACGAACATAAGGGATGAAAAAAGGTTTAAAATCTAGATCAATTTATCGAATCTGTGGCTAGAGAGGGTTAGCGCTAGCCACATTTCAAAAAATTCGGCAGGTTCAGGAGTTCTTTAAACAGTTTACGGCATGTGAAGCCTTGAGAGGAAATTTACATTCCAAACCACCTCGCTGTCAAGGTGGTTCGCGGGCAAACTTATCAACCTGCCAACAATCCTCCGATGGCCACAGACTGATTGTATTCAGAGGGCTAATCGAAGAACAAAGCGCATCGTTTGGGGTTGACAGACTAAATACCATTCAACCGCAGTCCGCCCTGGAAATGGGGAAAAATTCGACGCCCGGACGGCCCCAGGAGCCGGGTGTGTCCCGGTGCATGCATGCGGCGATACCTTTCCACCAGATATCCGACGGGCCGAAAAGGACCCAAAAAGTCTGCCCGGAAAAACTGCCGGCAAAGTCGGTAGTGATCGCAAAAACCTTTTAAGCCTCGAGCAAAGATTAAAAGCTACGACCGCAGACATTTTCGGTTGAATGGAAGCCACCGCAGGATGAGCGGGAGACGGCAGCCTTTGTGTAGGTTCCTTTCGCCGACTTGGTTCAGCGTAATTTCACTGCATCCATTTGCACAGTGATACAATTTGTTCTCTTAAAGGAACCGACCAGCCCTTGGTCGGTCGATTGCGGCTAGTTTTGGCGAATTTTAACAAGATGCGCCACCCTTCCATCGATCGGCGGAGAAAAATTGTTTTAGGGACCCTCAGGGCTTCCTAATTCCACGCCTTAAGTGGGGCTGGCCCAGAGCTATAATTCTAAGCAAATTGAGTACACGGACTAACTGCGCTAGAGGGCCCGGGAGGACTTAATCACCATAAATCCCGCCCCCGACTTTAAGCAGGTCGCTGCGACTTTCATTAGTCCATAATGTTCTGCCGCTGCCGGCTCTATGGCTACAAATGACTCGTCGATCTTAATTGGAGCCGTTTAGGAGCACGTTAAGCATTAATCCCATGTGTCTGGCGACCCTCTGCCAGAGATACCCACTTTCGCCGTTTTTTCCTCTCATCCGATCTGCCGGCTGGCAAGTGGAAAATTAAATTTTAAGACAACCCTTTCTATCTTAATGCAACCCCGGCGTCCGGCCGTGTTTGCTGTTCGACGGTAATTTGCTAGAAAGGTCCCCGGCAACTGAGAATTAACCAGTAAATCGAAGATCTCGGACGTTTAAACCTAGGCTGAGAGGATTCACCAGCGCCATAAAAGTCCTCAAAGTTGCCTAATTTTCTTGCTGGGTTACCCCCGTCCTCTCGGCATTTACTTTTCGGTTGCCCCCGTTCCCGAAAGCAAAGGGTTATGCGTAGGTACTATAATTACAAATTGAAGAAGGAAACCTCGTCCCAGCTAAATGTGCACTCGCCTAATTTGAATATTCAATTTAATCTGTTTCGATGGGAGTTACGAGTTTAATCTGTCCACGATCTCAGAGGCTTTTATATGGCTTTTTAAGTGTTCGACTATATCCGGTAATTTCCAGAGCGATATTACAGCAACAATTTGGGTTTGTTAAGAAGATTCGTTAAAATTACACTATAAGTAATACTAAAAACTTCAGCGAACTTCACTATTTAAAACCTGTTAAGGGCGATAAAAAATAAAACCATCGAAAAAAACAGCAAAGAGGTCGAGGGTCAATAATTTTCTAGGGTGCAAATCTAAGGAAATCAATTCAAAAGGATTAATATTTACCAGCAGCGTAGTGGCAAATAGGTCAAGCGAAAAGGCTGACTGATTGAGAGTCAGACGTCTCAAAATCAAAGCCGGAAATTGTAATTATTATTGCTTAAAATAAGAACTTTTAGAGGCTGAATTTTCCCTTGCTTTCCCGCCTCTGTCTGATCTATATAATGCTAGCCAGATTTTCAGGTCATGAACGAATGTTTGAGAGAATGGACGAGAAAACTGTGATTAAAAGAAAACTCTTTCTAAGAAAACGTCCTCTTTCTGCTATTTTGTTTGAATTTTCTTTTTATATAACTTTTAAACAATGATGCCTTTTAGTACTTCTACTTAATTCTTCTATATTCGACTAAAGTCTAAAAACTTATGCACAAATGTCTTTTTATACCTGCAAATGACTATCTCTAAGTCTGGTACATACATACATACATATACCAAAGCCGTGTCATTTATTGTTGCTTGTCTCTTTACTTAATTATATCTTTCTTATACCTAATAAATATTATTATATGCATACATAAAAATTTAAGAAAAATATGTGGAGCATATTGCATTTCACAGCCCACAAAAATACGAAAAAATCAAAATACTGAGCCTTGTGATGTAAATCTAAGTTAGACTGCGTGAAAGTGTACCTAAACTATTGATTTTTACTTACTTTTCTCCCAAACAAATAAATCTCCAAAATTAATTTCATATATTTCCTTTCCGAAGTTACTGAACAAAATATGCATAAACGTAACTAAACAAACACTCAATCAATCAGCGTAATGCCAATCAATTTAATTTTTAAATTTAAACAGATGTGCTGTTGGGTACGATAATTAGTATTTATGAGGAAATAGCCTGTTGTCAATTTGTTTCATAGATTCAAATTAATTAAACACGGAAGTAATATATCTTACGGTGTGATAAGTATAAGGGAATTTGTATTTATGAAGAGCTATAAATTAAGATATCGATCAATTAGAAACACTTAAATGACTGATTGTTTGAGGCCTCAGGCCTGAGGAGTTCACTTTCACGACGAGTGGATTTCTTTAAAGCTAAAATCTCCTAGAATATTTCTAAGATTTTAAATTCTTCAGTTTTGTTGCTTGGTTACATCACAGTAACAAAAAAATTATATATACCAGCTAATATTTGTAATTTGTAATTTTAAAAACAATTTAGTTAATACTTACAATAAATAAGAGTTTATCCACGAATATTTCTAAAAATTTTAAATATAATAAGTACATATATTCCTTCAGTCCAGTGTTAAAAGTAAAAAAAGACTAGATATTTCAAAAAATAATTTAAAGTATATATTTAATTATTTAATTAAATTTTGTATGTGTTTTTCTTATATATTTATGTAAGTTTTTTTTACAATATTATCAGCGATAAGATAACCCTTTCTTATAGTAAAAGCCCGTCGTTCAGTTAGCCCTCAAAGTTACTAGATAAGCGATTTCCCGATTTGTTGGGAATTGAGCAATTAGACATTGATTTTCTTTATCGGTGTCGCTCTCAAGATAAAAATAAACACGAATCTTCAAGATATGAAAACATTGCTGAAGTCACAGCTTAGAGAACAAATATGCGACTGTAAGTGCGCAGCTTTAAATTAGTCGACAAAATTTACCTTATACAGAATTGTTAAGGTAAAGAAATATTAACTTTCTTAAGTTAACTAAAATATTAAAATATATAATAGTTTTACGAAATAAAGAGAAACGTATACTCTATATTTCACTCAAATTTAGAATTCCGATTATTTTACAAAAACGAATTCTGTATCTAATATATTCCAAATACTAAATTTTGGAGAACTTAAATTTATAATTACTCACAAAAATGTATTTTGTTTTTTTAATATTACCATTACGTTTTAAGGGCATAAACCAAGTTCTTCTGTTAAATTACAACATTTTAGATTTTAGTAAATTTACGATGTACCTATAGCATTTTTCTCCCATTTGATTTGAGCTTCTCTCGTTGATGATACGTTATTTTTTGTTTCGAAGAGAAGTTTAATTAGAATAGCAAAAATTTAATAAAAATAATTCAATTATTTTATTATTAAAAAAGGGATAATATAATATTAACAATGGAACACTTGAATGCGTAAAAATCCAATTGAGCAGTCAAATAAATAATTAAGCAGTGAAGTGTTAGCAGTTACTAAATCAAAATCGGTGCAGTAAAAATATTGAACAATATACAGTTTGTATTTTGTAAAAGAAAAATTTTCAGGAAATTGTTATTTAGTATTCGCATTATACTTCTAGAATATATTCCGTGCAGACTAGCACGCATTCGTGTTTTGATTTAATACCAAAATTAATTGATTGAAAAATTGCTTGCTTCTATGTCGAATCCCGAACGTCGAGAACTACAGAATTATTTATCTAACCGCCCAATTAATAATTTTACCGCTGAAATAATAATTATTAATGGATATTTATTTATTCTACCGCTCGATTAAATTTTGTACTGTCGCTGTGGAATTGAATAATTATTAAAATATTTGTTTTAATATATAAAAGTTACATTTTACAGTCACACTTAATTTAATTATCGCAAAAAAAATTTAATACGGGCTGAATACATTTTTAACTGCTTAATGTACCCGCCCGAAATAATTATTTCCCTTTAATTATTAACTATGAAAAATGTCAGTGTTCTTACAAATTTCTGGAACTTCCCTATAAAATCTGTTAACTCCCGACCCAACTTTCATTTTTTGCTTCATCGTTACATAAATTCTTAAGCATTTTCTTTTTCCAGTAAGAGAAAAACCTATAAAATGAAATTAATATAATTTTTACAAAATGCTACTTATAAAACAGTTGCAAAGTCAGAAATATTTCAGCAAGCAATTTCGGAACCATCTCTTGGAGGCAAAACAACCCGGTTGAATTTCTGGTGCACCCTGTCCTCGCCAGCTGATCGAACTGTCAGCTGTCAGCTTTGTGTACACAATTCTCCGCGGGAACGCAATAAGTTCGATTGCCGTTCGATTTGATCAGCTTGTTTCGATGAATCACTTGCAATCTTATCAATTTATTTATTATTTTAAAAAAGCGAAATGAGTGCGGTGTCTCTGCTAACAAAGGCGTGTGAGTACGACGCGGCAGGGCGCCGCTTGGAGGCGCTGAAGCTCTACGAGGACGGGATTCGGGAGCTGCTGCACATTTGCAAAAGTAATTTAGACCAGGCCCCAGTTCGAAAGTGTTTCTTAATTTGTGCTCTTAGATGAGTCCAACAGGGACAAGAAGCTCCACATGCAGGAAAAGTTGAAGGAGTACATCAACCGGGCTGAGCAGATAAAGGCGACCATCCAAAAGACGACGACGGTGGGCGAAGTAATCGACAGAATTCATATCATCGAGGGCGCAACAGGCTACACTTACGAGCGGATTCTGGGCAAGTACCTGAGCCACGACATCAAAGAAATAGAGCTGGAGGAGCCCTACCTCAGGGAGAACTTCCAGGTGAGTGTTAAGAAGCGCCATTTCTAGCTGTAGTGAAGCATGCTCGCCCCTCGTCCCAACTGCCTTTGATTTTATTTTTTTTTCGGTATTTTTCAGTTAACCAATTTAGTGATTTTCTTAGAGTTAGTGGTTGGAAAATGTAGTAACTTAAAATTCATCAAATTGACTACAACAGCCGACCCGCGCCAGAACTCCGACCAGGGGAAGGCGCTGCATTCGCTCAAAAAAGATCTGGAAAAGCGAAATATCCAACTGGAAATTGCCTTCGCTGATAATTTACACGACAGACAGATAATGTAAGACAAATAATAAGAAGTAATCGGAGACCGTCTTATCACCTGCGCTTTTGTTTCAGCTTCAGCAACGGATTTATTGTGAAAATTGGAAGAGGGCTGCACATCTTCAAGCCGACGAACGGACGCTACGCTCTCGGGTGGACTGATTACAAGTTCAGGGAATGCAAGGATACACATGTCGATGTTTTTAAGTGTATACAATGATTACATGTTTAGATGATAAGATACCACATTTTACACATTTTTTAAATAAAGCGCTTCCAAGAAAACCCTTTGTCTTATTGCTTTTTTGTTTTACTTGATTCCTTTTCGATGAGGTTTATTTCGCCCATAAATACGAAAATAAACAAAAACCCCAAAATACCACAAAAATTTAAAGAGTTATAAATATGTAAGTATGTACAAACAAAATATGTATAAAACTACAAATATAGTCTATATAATCTAATTTGCCATATAATTTAATGGTGGTCGATTTAAAGTCTTAAAATGTTATTTTATTTCTTTAAATAACGACAACAAATGTTCATCAGATAATTTTTAGCGAAAACTAGATTAATTTGATTTTTCAAACCCCAATTGATTTCTCACAGAGAATCAATGACGAGTTGATTTTCTTAAAAAAAGAACACTTTGATTTAAATAAATAAAAAGTTGTTGCTTTGCCACATAACTCCTGGGGGCGGAGTTAGGTTACTTGACGATAAGATTAAGGTACGAATGCTACACTTGTGGAAGACAAGTAGTTAGTGTGAACCGCTGAATTTTTCTGATTGTAAAACCCATCTTCATTCAGGGGATATCTGACTTTGAACAGACTCGGACGAGAAAAATTTACTGAAGAAGTTGGTGTTGGCAATGTTTTTTCTTAGCTGGTTGTTGATGTTTCTTGAAATTAAAATGTTCCGGATGTTGTAGTTTTGAAGAGCGATACGCTGTTTTTCTTGATGTTATTATTCTGCCGGTGTTCAGCTATTATTTTATCCTCAAATTTATCGGATAACAGCATTGTCTTGGATTAATGAAAGATACGTCCGGTTGTTGCTAATGTTCAACATCGGTGTTACCCATAATGTGGTGGTCGATTAACCACATTTAAAGTCTTAAAAATTTTTTTTTATTTTTAATTTTATTTATTTTTTAAATAACGAATATAGTTAGCAAATGTTCATCAGCCAATTTATAAGCAAAAACTATGTACAAAGTTGTAGCCTTGTCTCCACAATTTTTCTTAAAAGGCTCATATTCACCAGACCCAATTGGCATTATATCTGCGATTTTATTCAGAAATTTTATTAAATTAAATTTAATTAATGAAAGTTTGACATAAATTTCTCGAAAATCATTATAAATCCTATTTTATCCTAAGTCTCGTATCGTTTTTTAAATGGCTCGGGCGATAAAAACCGGTCAGAATGAGAAGTGGAACGAATTCACAAAATTTATCAAATCGTTTCCTTAATTTAAATAAATTTTATAATTTTAAATTTAAATAATTTTTAAGAAGTTTTTGATTATTAGTGTACATTTTCGTTATCACTGTTAAAAAAACATATATTTAAATTTGTTTATAATAAAATATAAATAGCAATTGTTTAAAATAATTGTGGTTCTTAACATAGCGAAAAAACAATTACATTACAACCATCTTATTGGCTTCAAATTATGTGTATATATAATTTTTTTTAAACTGCAATAGAAGCCGATATATTTAATTTTACAGAAAACATATAAAAAGTCATAAAACCTCAAGCTTCATTCTTTAAATTCAATTAATATGGGGTCCATTTTACTCAGAAAAGTTTTAGCTTTAATTTAAAAAAAATATTTCACGTCATTATTATAATATTGAATTTTCTAAACGGTTTTCTAAATAATGATTAGGTATTTAAGTATGAATTTATATTTCTTTTAATTGCTAAAATCCCAAAATAGTTACGCCACAGGTCGTGAAGGCCGCTCCGAGCAATGACCCTTTTCCAACCGACGCGTTTCTAATCCCAGAATCAGAATCGACGTTTGGGGTTCGGTTTAATTTAATTGCAATCCATCAAATCAATTAGAGGGCTGGGGTAAGAATGCTCCTTAAATTTTAGAGGGCAATTAAGTTCGGTTAGCCTTGAGCCGAAATTGCTGCCGACTGGCTTCCTGGCAACTTTAATGCCCGGCTTTATCTAAAAGGCTTAGTGAGTAAGGATCTCAGCTAATGCTGGCTCTGCTTTAGTTAGAAATGAGTTTAATCAGTCTCAGCCACTTTCGCTTGCAAAGAAATTAGACGAGGACTAGCGCCAGAAACGTCTGGTGCTCTCAGAAGGAGTGCCCTGCGACATCGGGATCAGCTCGCCGTTAAGCCGCTCTCATTAAGGTATTAAAAGATAACCATAACTTCCGGGACGCTGGATTTCTAGGTGGTGGCGCGAAGCCCTCCTGCTGCTAGAGACGATGACACGTGGCGCGCTAGCGGCTAGGGGTGCTGGTTTATCTCCAGTTTATCGTGGGGAGCTCATTCCACCCCCTGGCTGATAATACAAATGCACCCCGGGGAGATATTACCGCATCCGGAGGGGTGGTGCTGGTGTAGGAAAATCATTTTAAGATAGCGCTGACTTTTTTATCCGTCCTCCGCTGGGTGTGGGTGCAATTTCGCCCTGTGGACGGCGGGAGAAAATCTGAAAAATCGACAGGAGTGGTCCTTTGAAGGTCTCCTGTGACACTGCGGCACTTCAATTCATTCTCATTCGGCCAGAATGGAACACTTCTGGATGAGGGCGAAGTGATTTTAAATGCACTCCTGACCCTGTTCGTCGTTATTTGCCCCAGCCACACGGCGCTCGAGACGGGAGCATTATTGAGTAACTGCTGATGATCTGGGTTAAATGGGAGCAGAATGGTATCGTTCAGGGATACCCGCGAGGATTCCGTACGCTTAGCACTCCGGGGAAAGCTTGTTTGAGTGGTTGAGGCAGGAGTGGATGACCTCGAGTTAAATTCAAATTTAACGAAAATTGCAGTCGTCAATGTGCAATCGATAAGATCGCCCGCCTGGGAGTCTTCAGACTTTTCAGAGATGATTGGTGCCCAGCGACTCGAGAGGAATCGCAAATTGCAGCTGCTTCGCGAGTGCCCCTTCGACGTCTCGCAAAGCTAATTTCAGAAACTTGACGAGGATGTCCAGGGAATTATTCAGAGACTGCACCAACACAATCGGCCAGAGCTTGTACTTGTCCTCGAAATTTATTACACAAAAATGGGACGAAGAATGAATTTCTGGGTTATGTATGCGCTGGATCCGGCTTAATGGTGTCAGAACCCAAAAAATCATCCAGGGATGCTCCCACCCACCAAACTTTTTTTTTCCTCTAGCAAAAATATTGAGATGATTTATGCATTTCAGTCTACTTGTTGTAAAAAAGTGAAGCTGGACAACAAGTGACTCGTTAGCGGTGTCAGTGTCAGGAGTGTTGATTTGATATCATCATATTAGGAGTACCCATGATCCATAATTAATCAACAAACATTCCTCTGGAATGTCCCAATCCCAGAATGAAATATATCACTGCAAATATTACATACTTAATATGTTTCTAACAATCGGTAATGAAACAATACTACTTATAAAACTTTTTACATACATTCAAGACAATTTTTTGGAGAAATTTTCCAGTTAGTGGAGAATCAACCATTAATAAAATTAGTTGGAATAATAGTAATAAAAGAAGAAAATCAAAATTAAAAAGATGTAATGTTGATGAGTAGTTAGTGTAATTTCTTATTTAAATGTTACTTTCAAGTTTGTGAAAAAACTCAAAAAATCCTGATCCTGTCACGAGCTTAAGTGAGCTCCGTTGAATGCATTATTTCTTACAATTTTAGTCAATGGTTTTACAATTTAGAAAAAGTTAAGTCTTGAACCATGAATTGCTGAATTAAAACTGATATGCTGACGAGATTGCTATGTTTATATGACTTTGATAGTTTCTAGGATAACTAAAGACATAACAATTAAATGAAATTTCTAATTAAATTATTAACCCCCGGCGCGCAAAAAGAGGGGTGCTATAAGTTTGAAGGTTTTGTCTGGGCTCGTGGCTCTCTAAGACGACTGAACTGATATTTTTTGTGTTGGGGATTTTTAATTTCTAATATTATTTATTATTATCTAATTGCAAGTGTCTTTGCAAAAAGGTAAGTTAACTTATCTAAATTTAATTTCATTCATTTGTGTCTGCTTGTTGGCAAAGTCTGAGCAGGACTAGTAATTTAATTTTTATTAATTTGCGTAGATGTAATTGATTCAATGACGGAACGTATGATCATTGTATCAATTATGTTTTGTATTATAATAATACAAATTATAAATATATTCGAAATATTATATGTGTTACTAAAATTTCGGTTACAATAAAATCACTAATAAGCAGAATAAGTTTTCGTTTTATTACCAATAACCGGGTTCTCAGGTATCCTTTTAAATATTATTTTTCAAATATTATCAACGTTTTATAACAATTAACTTAACTGATGTTTTTATCAAACATGCCTATATGTATGAATTACCTATTAATTTTGACTAGCGGAAGTGAAAATTTGCTTTGGTAGATTTCAAGACAAAGTCTATGTAGTATTAAAAAATCCTTTATTTATAACTAACATTATGTACGCAGGTATACATATATGTATTTTCGCAAATGGCTGTTGCGTATAGGACATTTTTAGAATTGTAAAACGATTTGGATTGTTTACTCTTCTATGGCATTTTGTTGAAGACGTGGAAGTTTCTAGTGCTTATGAAGCCGCTGAGGACCGTAAAACGATTTGCGCACCCGCCCACTCTCTGCCGCGGGGATATGCGCCGGGCCACGAGATCGAATCGATAATCCCCATTGATTCCTTCCGCCGAGCATACGTCATATACAAATGTATCCTTTTTGCTGTATAATAGCTTCCAATTGACTTAAGGAGACCATTAATCACTGCCACAGATAGAGAAATGAGCCCAACGCACAGTGACCCGCGAAATCATTTGTCAAAAGCAGAAGTGAGCTCGCAGCTCTCGCCGGGCGTTATCCGGTTCCCGGGCCAAATGACCCTCCCCGACGAAGATTTCAATCCTGTGGATATTTTTATGAATTCGTCAGTGACAGCATGAATATTTTTTCGATTTATAACTCAATATCTCTGCAAAATGTTGAGGGATGGGACCGGGGTTCGGGGTTTGGGTTCTGGGTCTGGAACCAGCGGAGCGCCACCACCGCTCCCAGGACTCAGGAGGGGTGGCAACCGGGTTGTATTCCCGGCGATGCTTAAAATTCCAAAGGTGCAATGTCTATTTGGTTGAAACGTGTCAAAGATAAGAAAGCAGACATTACTCTGTTTGATTTGGATGGAAAGAAAGCTCAGGCTGAAACAGAACTCAGCCGAGGATTCAAATGCAATAAATCACACTTCGCGAGTAGATTGCCTCTGCTGCCGTTTATTAAGTTCGATGGGCCTTGTGGCAGTCTTCTAGGGCTATTTTTCAACTGGAATTGAGGAGTTTTGACAATTTATTGTTTTTCGGTCGTTCGTTAGACGCAGCAGCGACCTACACTTTTTTAGATGGATTGGAAACCAAATTAACTGCACAACTGTATCTTCCAGTCCAGACCCAACTGCCTTTTATTTATGTTTCTTTTTTTAGATCCTATTTCGCAGAGTCATTTAAATCCTCCGAACATTATTCTGCTTGATCAACCGCGGCTCTGTACTAAAGAAGAAGGATGGGCATTTCAGTGAATCAGCACATAGTGCAGAATGATCTTTTATGTTATTATTACGAACACGGTTAACAATTTATGGGCCGAGTTTGTCATTGTTGATGTTTTGACTATCCAAGATAGCATGTTTTATGGGGTCCCGACAGTTGAGGCCACATTGGCTCTCTATGTTAATGTAGTTTATTAGGCGGACTTTAAGAAAAATTAATGTTAGGACTGTTTATATTAATATCAGTTCTAAGGAGACTTTTTATTATCATTTTGTAGTTTTTTCACACACAACAAACACACACGTTTATTAATTTCGAAATTACGTGGAAATAGACATAAGAAAATAAGCACGGGTCAGTTGAGAATTATCATAATATTGTGTGAATATCGGCTGTTTGAAAATTTCAACAGAAGATATATATACTATTGACTAGAGAGATCGAGCTGTTTTTAAAAAAGGTAAGTGGGTCAAAAAGGTATCAAAATTAGTAACTTTTTTCTTGTACTATCTTTAATTTGTATAATCATCCTGATCTTTACTGGCCAGAAAGTAGCAAAGTATTGAATTCATTATAACAAACTGTTTACATACTCGTTTTATGGTATTATATCATTGTAAAGGTTGTAAAAACTAGGCCACCCTAGAAAAAACTATCAAAATGTCGAAATTTTACACTCAGTGCAATATGCAATACAACAAATTATGAATTGCCCTATTATTTTGAGTGTAATTTTGATATAGGTATGTATGGATTTATAAAGATTTTACATTCTAAATAATAATAATATGATAGAAAATATAATGACAAATATTTTAACGGATAACATCAAATACAATAAAACTAGGATGTTATTTATATTAATGATATTTGAAAAAAAATTCAGAAAGATTATTGTAAAGTAAGGTTTCCTTTAAAGCGTATGGAGCTTTTTTAAACTTGTATGACAATTTGAATTAACATAGTTCTTTTCGTGCAAAACTTTGGTTTCTTTATCATGCCGACAGCAATTGAAAAAGTAGTTTCGAGAAATCAACGTTTGAAGTTTTTGTTCTAGGTAAGCTCAGGTATATGATATTTGTCCATTCAAAAACTTATAATACAGCCATTTCTGGGAAGCTTTAAATAGGACTTGCGCTAATAAGTTCTTAAAACATCATTCTATTAAAATATGCAACCGCTTAAATAAGTAAGAATATGCAATAATCGTTCAAAAATATTTTCGATACTATATTAGGTACTAAAGAATTTGCCCACTTTTCGTTTATATTTAATATCTAATAAAATTGTCAACATTTTTATAAATTCATTTCAGTAACCCTTGACTTCAATTAATTTTATCTTTCAAAGTAATCAAAATAATCCGACAGAAAAATCCAATCGAATTATTTTGATGTTATATGCGGCAAAATGAATTTAAGTCAAAGCTTACTGAAATGGATTTATGAAGATTTTAGCAACTTAATTAAGGAATTTTTGTCCAAAAATGGCTTTTGTAAGCTCTTTTCAATTCAATTCGAATAGGACAGGTGTTTATTATGACACTTTTCGATGTGGATCAAAAAATTTCAAGCTGGATTGAAATGAGGACTTATCGATTCGGTTTGAAAGTCTCGATCTGGTTCGAAAAAGTGTTTATGAAAGTTATTTTCGTCGATCTACATCGACTGGAACCGGTTTGAAAGAGGTCGTAAACGTAAATAGCATTAATTGCAGTATTTCTTTCGTCTAAATAACAAATTTTTAGGTACAAAAAATATTTATAAACGATGAACTTTCCTCGTACCATAATAAATATCTCGGCAGTTTTGGTGCCACCTTTGCTACCCATCGGTGCCGCCCCTGTCTTTCTAGTGGACCCATTTGAATTGAATTTAACCGTCGTCGGTCGAATTATTAAATCGCGATTCGCAACATAAGCACCACATCGGAGCGAGGATCTGTGGCGTGCAATCAGCACCTCTGGCAGATTTAGCACCTCTTCAGGTAGCATGTCATGATGAACGACCCTCAAAAAGCCATTTGTGCCTGAAGTGCTACTTTTGCGGGGAGATCATGAGGTGGACGAAACGACGGCTCGTTTACATACGTGGGAGAGAAACACAAGGAGCTGCCTTTGTCGGATTAAAAACCAATTCAAAAGGAAGAATTCCGCCGGGAGCGTATCTCTCTATCTCCTCTGCGATTGGCCTTCCTATCGGGCATTTTTCGACCTCTGCTGGCGAACTGTTCCCGAACGAGAACACAAACGAGTGCATTGCAAGCACGGGCCACCAATTCCCTTCTCGATTTAATCGGTCTGAGTGCCGCTTTAAAGTCTGAAAATCCGAGAAAATTCGGTAAACTACCTTCAACCGGATCCAGTGGCAAATCCCATTTTCTGCCCAAAAGACGGTCATGTTTCACGGCAGAGAAGGGATAAATTGTCGGCACCAGCAGTCGAGACGGAATACCCAAAAGTATTGTCTGGGCGCAACTTGATTTGTTGAAGGAATGTATCCAATTTTTTACATTGTCTGCCGAATATCCTTTCTCATTTATCCCGCAATTCTTTATCCCGGCGTTGTTTCTGCGAGCGGAGGCGGCCCGTGAAAATTGCGGGCGACGTCAGCCCATGCCAAAATGAAACTCGGTCTTTGTCACCGTCCTTCAGAAGCGAACCCTTTGAGATATGGGAGACAAGATGAAAATTGGGTCCAACACGCCAAAGACATGCGGGGCCACAACTGTGAACTGAGCTATCGTTTTCTGCAACTGTTGCATATTTGGGTCCCAAATTGCTCTGGATTCTAATAGAGTCCTGAATGAAACCGATAATTGGGAGCGGTCGAATCCGGATACGAGCCCGTAATTGCAGAGAATCCTGCTCCTCCAGGGACCGAGCAGACTCCTCCGCTTTCATCAGGTAAACAATTATGTCCAATTTCTTGTTAATGTCTCCCATGTCTCATCCCTGCACTTGAAGAATCCTGGCTAAGTCCGTCCTCTCGACGGTATATCACGACTTGTTTATGTAACATGACGAAAGTGTTGAGTATTTCGCGCTACGGTCCTCCCACCTTTTCGTCCTGCCGTTCCTTGGACGTCTTCTTAAATCTGGCCGAGGAGAGCAACCTTTAAAGACAAAATAATGGGGCCAGCAGCATGAGACATCAGGAACAAGAGGAGACTAAGATCAACGATAATTTGCCATCCGGACAAGAACTAACAATGGAAATGAGTGCTGGGGAAAACAAGGGAAAACAAATGAAAATCCTGAAAGGACGGCGCTCTGTTGATTTAGAGAAAATGACTGAAATTAAGGGATCATTGGTACCCCTGGGAAAATCAACTTTAAGGGGAAAGTAATAAGTAACAATTTAACGATTTATTAATAGAGGACTTGGGATTTGTCTCCTACACTTAAATATTTCGGGAGGAGATAGTCGTGGTGCCCCTTAATAATCATTAATACTGCAATTATTAAGAACTTGTAAAGATAAAAATTTCCTACTCAAATTTAAAGTACCGCGTCGTATCGATTACTACTCATTCCATACAAAGCGAATAAACAAAAATGGTGCACTTTTCGTTTCGTCCTCTAACTTTTTCACGCAATTAACACTAAACCTAAATGACCGAGATGTTAGAGTTTGCTAAAACTTTTACATTTAATTTAATTACTATTTCAAACTTTACTTGTTTTCATCAGGTACATTAAATCATTCTTCTTCTTCTTTTTCCTCCTTTTATTTGACTATTCACTACTTCTTGTCTTCAAAAAGAACAACTAACTTTCATCCAAAAACCTTACAAATGTTACCAGTATGTTTATAAGTGTTAATGAATTTTAAGCAGTCAGCAGTGGATTTGAATTATTATTGAATCTATTTTAGGAGGATTTCTCACTTTATTCAATTCATCAATATATTTTTACATTTGTATTTTACACAAATTTTCGGCAGAAATTTTATTTTATCGAATCATAAGAATTGGAGTTGTAGAATCCCATATGGCGAATCCTTTTTATTTTACATTTACCGGTGAAAATAACACAGAAACCAAAAAAATCTTTTCTTCACATGTATGCCGATTGAAAAACTATTATCCAGTTCATAGGGAATATGCAATTCAATTCTAATAAATTTTATCTTAAAATATAACGAGCATGCTCATTCCAGCGATTGTTAAGAATTTTGGCAAAAG
Source organism: Eutolmus rufibarbis (assembly GCA_963920795.1). Lineage (NCBI taxonomy): Eukaryota > Metazoa > Arthropoda > Insecta > Diptera > Asilidae > Eutolmus > Eutolmus rufibarbis. The sequence goes on along the minus strand of OY987204.1, from coordinate 42,130,696 downwards.
TTGTTTAAAAACAATTTACATACATTAAAAAATCGACTTTGGGATTTTTGGACACACACCGACCTAAACTAGCATTAATTTAATATCAAACACGATTGGCTGGAAAACAATAACAATGAGATAAATTTTCCTATCCTTATGCATAAAGATATTCGACGAACTACAATAATTTCGACTTTCAAATATAACATTTAGGCTAACAAATTGGTAACATTAATATTATTCATTATCAAAAAATGAGTTCCAATATTGTCCGAAGAAAACTTCTTCTGAACCTTGCTTGGTTGAGTCACCAAACTTCTGCGACTTTGGTTGTGTCATGGAACTGGAGTTTGAAAAATTTTAACACCAAAGTTCAAGGGTAAGAATTGTTTAAGAATTGATTATATGTATATCAGCAGCAGTTGTTGACGTTGTTGTTTAGTTCAATTTCAATGAAGCCAAGGATAAGTCCTCATATTGCACAAGAAATCTTGAATTCCAAATTTTTAATAGCTGTTTAAAATCAGCAACTCCGAAATTATATTTGAAAGTTCACTGCATGAAGTTGTGACTTGTTTGAGAGCTGTCGCTTATATCAGATATGAGCTAGAAGACCTGACAAACCAACGGATGCGACGGAAGATCATTTTATTGAGATTGACAAGGTTTTATCATGACCTGTAAACTTTTAGTTAGGGATTATCGATTGGTTTTCCTGATTCTGAGGGCATAACTCCCTCTCCGGGATTGGGTGGATGCGTAAATCGTTTTAGGGTCCTCGGTGGTTTCATAAGCGCTAGAAACTTTTCACGTCTTCCCGGAGATGAAGGCGCTGATAGAGACCTTGAGCAATGGCAGAGAAGTACGCGATTCAAATCGCTTTACGGCACTAGAAATCCCATCCGAGTACGCAACAGCCATTTGCGAAAATTTATAATAGAAAAATTCATTTGCTGAAATGGAATCCCCCGCTTCGCCCATCCAATTATGTGGATATGTGCTTCCCTCCGGCTCGATAGAGTTATTCTCGGTGTCGCTTCCAATTTTTGGGCTCTTCACCCCGTTGGGTCGCAGTTTGTCAGAGGAGCCAGGCCCCAAACCCCAGATCCGGATTTAAGCAGACTAGAAAAACAGACGTAAGTGCCAGGAGGGGGTGCTTGAACTAACCCGGTTCAAATGGCGAAAATTCCATCAACAAGTAGAATTTTATTCGCAACGAAATTGCTCTGAAGAAAATTAGAAAAAAGAGGGATTACGGCAATCGTGGAAATGGGTCACCATTATTAATACTCGTCTCCAAGAATTTTCTGCCAGTGTGCTGAAAACAGCGGAGCCCCACCCGCGCTCCCATTTCAAATTTAGGTCCTGCTACAATTATTAATATTCGTGAAAAGCCGCTGCCGCTCATTACGCCTCGACGCCAAGGAGTAAGAATAAGCGAGGCCGCCTGACCAAGAAGGTTCTGCTCCGAAGGGCCGAGGACAGAAGGAAATATCAGCGGAAGCCAAAAGAAAGGAAGCAGCGCCGCCAGAACGTTATTTATTGCAATTGTTAACGACTTTCCCCATAAATCTCGAACGCTGGAGACGAGTAATGCGCTCCCGGAGCAGCCGTTCCGCCCGGGCCCCAAATAATTGTAGGATGAACTTTTAATTGTGTCCTCAGCAGATTTACATCGGGGATAACTGCTTATCTTATGGCCGATTCAATTCCGGATGAATCTGGTCGCCACACATCCACTGCTCTAATTGAATCCAGCGCCGGGCCTGCTGGTATGCGAGGACCGAGCCCGAGAACGAGGCTCCTACAACGTCGCACCCGTGAAATATGCTGCGCCAAAGGGCCCCACCCGGCATTATTTATGGGGCCCGGAGCACTCAACTACGCGTGCTGACACAGATTACGGGTGGTCAAGGGCTCAAGATGAAGCACGTGGTTCTTGTCACCGTGCCAAAGTGACCAAGGTATCAAACCAATGTATCTACGAAATGTTCACATTTCCCAAGTCGGCTTTTGGCTGCATTCAAGCAATATTAAAAAAAAGCGGTCAAGTGCGAGTTCGACTCGCGTATAGAGGGTTCCGTACCAAATTTTTTTGCATTACATACATATGTACTTCTCAAAACCTCCTCTTCTCTTTTCCAGAACGGATATAGCATACGAACATCTCAATAGACACACAAGAAAAATCTTAAGGACCAACCATAATCGACCTAACTCAACATAAGAAACAACAAATCTCAAATGTTAAGATAAGCAAACCATAATGACATACATACATATGTATTGACATGAACAAATTTCAAAACGGAGCAAAATGAGTGCCGAAAAGTTGTTTCATTTGCTAAATTTACTTTAAAATAATTGAAAGACTTGAGGGATGAAGTGTACTGTCCACGAGAAGAAAGAAGAAAAGCAGCACTCTTGTGCTGTGCACATGATAAATCGTTATGGGAACAAAAACGGTTACTTTAAATTTCAATTTTTAAAAATTAAAAAGCTTGATGCGCAGTAGTTTTTATTCCTACCCGGATGAAGAAAGAAATTTTCAATGTTCTCCTTTATTTATTAGAAAGCATTTTCCTTTTTTTTTTCTGTCATGATATCAGCTATTGAATTTGTCGTATAAACACCTACATATATTATAATTCTGTACATTATTTATTAATAATTCTTCAAATTTTTCCATTTTTGAATATTTTTGAGCAAAGGCAATCTGACAAAGGAAATTAATCTGCAGGTCCTTATGTCAGGTACGGTTTCAATCGTAAGCGATATGTTTAACGAATGTTTAACGAAAAATCGCATGTTATGTCAAGTTAATTATGGGTATGTTCATAAGTTAAGCTAAGATTGCATCACTTAAGTAACGTCACTTATGTTAAGTTATGTCGATTATGGTTGGGCCTTTATTTTTACCTCTTGCCGGCTCAGTGTATACTTTTCTTAAATCTTACCCAAATTTGTTTGTAAGAACTAAAAAATGTAGATATATTTTATACCACTTAATATATTGTCAATTGTTGTAAGTTTCTGTATTAGTGAACTGAGACCAGGAGAAGAGGACGATCTTTTAAAACCGCGCACTACTAGTAGCCACCTACCAGCCGTTTATAACATTATCGCAATCGACCTAAGATAAATGATAAGTTTGTAAAATTAATTTCTATAAATCTATAAGACCTAGGACTTTCGTTATAATTTTTCTTTAAACCTTAAGTAAGGCGTTATATTCTCTAGTTTTTTGAAAATTTTAGTTTTAGTATTATAGTTTCAGATATAAGGGGTAAATACATATTATTTTAAATATATGTTATTTCAATAAGTTGTATTAACGCATATTTTTACGTCGAACAATTTTTCAGAAAATCGGCTGTGACAGATGGACGCTTGAGTTCTAAGAGTTCCGTTTTTTTCCTTTTGAGGTACGGAACCCTTAGTATTCCGTCAGCTTCGATTTTGCTATTTAAAAGTTTTTATTTTATATATTTACTATACCGCCAAAATTAATTAAATTACATATTATTAGAAAGTTAACTATAAGGAAGAACGGTTTAATAAAAATTGTATGAACTATTACTTAAAATTTGAAAAAAAAAAAAAAAAAATTTTAGAAAATTAAAACTGAAAATTTTACAATTAAAAACGCAAAAAACATATAAAACGTTTCGACTTAAACTTGATTCAGCTCCGAAATGAATTTTGTTTTGGAAACTGATGTTAGATTTAAAAAGAATGCGCGCTCTGTGCGGAGACCTTGATGAATACGCTCCTACGATCTAAAATCAAAAGCATTTTAACTTATTATGAAGTTATTTCAACTTGAATTCAAAAGCGATAGATATAAACCCAAAAACAAAGTGGTTTCGAATTTGAAATACAAATGTTTTCGTTTCAATGATTACGAGTTCACATAATGTATTTTCATAAAAATTAAATCAACTTACTTCAAAACACTCATAACTTGTGAATCTAACAAAAATTCTTACAGTATATCACAATACTGCGAAAACGAGTCATCATTGTTATCATCCAGGGCAAAAACTCCAATTAGATATTATAAAATAATTAGAAGTGGGGAATGGAAATTGCTTTTATAATAATTGCCCCTCTTCTTATTAAGTTATTTAAAAGTTTATGTAAAGATATAGGGATACTAGTGATTATAAAAATATGTATATAAATATTTACTATACTTACAAACTTTTTGGCCATCGTCATTCTTTTATACACATGTAGGGAACGATAATGATACGTTTTTGCAGCTTAGCTCGCATAAGTTTTTAAGAGTTATCGATTACTTCACTAAACTATTGATTTATTAAGTATTACAAATTAATTTCACTAAACTATTGATTTATTAATTTTTATAAATTACTTCATATCCTTTATGGGTATTTAATGATAATGTACATAAATTTTGTAGATATATGTATACCTATATTTAAATCTCTTGTTAGGGTTATTTGAATGAATTACGAAATTAGCTGTTTTAAACATGAAATTTCTTTAGAAATGTATTTAAACTTGCAGAACAATGCGAGAGCTTAAGAAAGTTCTCAGGTACGTCTAATAAAATTATGTGCATACAGTTCCCAAAACATATGCTGCGAAAGAGCCGAAGGTAAGCATCCTTAATCAGGTGTGTGTCTTTCGTGTTCATCCTCTCCATAAGTTGCAGAAAGGATTTTCGAGTGCTGTTGCATGTCGTAAGTTGGCACTGCAGTTGCAGCGAACATTATCCGCAGCGGGCATGTTCCCACTATAAAGTCGCGTTGAGGCACGGTCGGGATGCATCCGGGGCAACTTGATACATCTCCTCCCGAATCTGCTTAGGTTGTCCTTAGCCCTCGAATGCTCGAAACTCATCACAGAGCGGACATAAACACGAAATTATGACGCAGAGTTTGTGTCTGGTCGCCTAAAAGGATAACACCGGGCGGAGCCCGGCGTAGGCGGGAGGGAGCAGAAGTTTGCAAAGTTAAAGCCGATAGCTTCACACGATTACGACGGAATCCTGTAGGATGGCACCGGGCTGATGGTTCCGCACATATCGAGGAGCTCTAGGTGCACGGGAAGGCGGCGCACTTGAACGGTGAAAGGATCCTCCTTTCTGGCAGCAGAAAAAAGGAAAAGAATTGGGGCGACGAGAATTCTTTTGCGAAAGAAACTTTATGTGAAGAGCTGCTCCTTCCCACCGGGTCGCCATAAACCAGGATAAGGGGTGAATGGATGAGAAACAAATCCCACCAGCCTGGTGCATTTTGCGATTCCAACAAATTGTCACCACTCGCTCCTTCACAGGGCTGCTGGGTGCCGTTGATTCTTTTGGCATGGCTCCCACTGCAGATGCCGGAGCTGCCAGACACTTGTGCTATCTTCTAACCGAAAATCCTTGGATGTATCTTCGAGGAAGCAATTCCTTCATATCGGGCTGCTGCGCCGTTCCTGGCTACCGGAGTGCAAAGTCACGGAGGAATCAGGGGCCCCCCAAAAGGGGCTACAGTCCCGGATCCAAACTGTTGCATTCGGGGATCTGCCCCTCGCCCCGCGGAGTAGTGCGGGGGGCAGGATGAAATTATTTATTAAGGGAGATGCTGTTGCTTGCCTTGAACACAAAAGGAAACTAATAGAAATGCTCCCGAGGATTTATGCGCTCGTTTATAGACGCCTCCGCCACCGCTCCCGGGTCCTGGGGCTCCAGCAGAGGTGTCGGGGGCTCCGATGTCTGCATCTTCCGCTAAACGCTGAAGTATTCACATCTTGCTGGGATACCATTTAATGAAACACGGCAGTCATGCCGCGTGTAAAGTAGTTTCAAGACGGATTAGGTCGGGTTGACGGGGATTATGTGAAATCAGAAGTTTAATGCAGAATACGCGAATAAATCCCCACTACTGAGGAGGACCTGGGGCTAGCCAGACTGCTTTTCGCATTCACACTATGAATTCTGATCAGTGTCTAGTCAGCAGTTTTTGTATCAGGGACATCGTAGGTGGAGACTGCATAGCACATGTTAAGCCTTCCATAAAGAAGTTATAGCGCAGATGGGATTAAAACTTTTCTATCCAGTATGATTTTGAAATTATTAATGTTAGTAGAGTTGTAGGAAAAGATATTTTTTAAAGCTGAAATATGATAATCACATATAAGCAAATGATATGCGCATTAAAAGAAAAGTCATAGTTATATGTTATCGTTTTTTCAATAGATACAAATGTTATACTATATTTAATAATGAAATTTTACATTTTATGATACTCCAAGGTGTGGTACCTTTGATTGAAGCAATCACCAATATGTAATTTTGACTTTTCTACAAATTGTTAACAGAATAAATAAAGTTATTACGATTTGCATTTGTCCTTATATTATATAAATTGAAAATAATTTGCATTGTCTCCATGGCAGAGCCTCGAGTTTGAAGGTAAATTTTATATGCTCCGAAGTCCTCAAGTGCAAAGGGTTATATTTATAAAAATGTTCCACTTTAATAATAAATAAGTCATTTAACACACACAGCCCACGATTAAAAAAAGAAGAACCTTAGGATAGTTCAATAGATATTATTATTTTGAAAAGATTTTAAGTTTAAGTTGGCTGTATTCGAATATATTACCTAGTAACAAATTTTTGTTTGTTGGGAAAATTTCTGATTTTTTTTTTTAGAAATCTGTGTATAAAACAACTTTAAGTTTTAACCGAAATTATTCTTCTCAGTTATACGATCAAATTTGGAAAAATTATTAGGAAAAGGCAGTAAGATTATATAGAAGGTATTTACCACTTCTTTAGAGATTTTTTGCGGACAGTAAATCTGTAGGGTCAAGCTGACCCAATCTACAAAGCTTGAAAAGCCAATAGTTGCCTCACTAAAAGCAATAGTTAAATGTAGGTATCTTGAAAGAATTAACTTTGAAGATAGTCTACTTAAAAAAAATACTTAGGGGGAAGTCCCCTAGTACCGGACACTTAAGGTTTTCAGGATATAAAATAAAAACTATTTTGAAAAATGTAACTTTATTTGCTAATTAATTAAGTCAACAAACTTGAAAATCAATGTAAATAAACAAAAAATGCAAATTCGGCTTAATAATATTTAAAAACAAATATTAAACTTTGGTGAAAAAAAAGACGATTGCTGAAAGTGGCACCTAGTACCGGACAGACTTCAGTTCGAATCCCTAGCACCGGACATTTGTAAAACTTCTGGCATAGATCACATATGTAGGCGTCTGGACATTCAGGAATGTCTTCATGAGCCCACCCATGGTAGCTGGAGCACTGTATCCAGTCTTCGTCGTAGTCCTCTAAGCACACTACGCAAGTAGTTCTTCCGACTTCAGATATTTCAGTCAGTGCTGCTTTTTCTTAGCTTTATTTCAACTTTTTCCCTTGGATTTTACTCCTTTGGCTTGCGAGCTTTCCTACTTGACGGCTAACCTTATATATATGTACAATTAGCCTAATAAATACAATTACTACATATTTACGAGAAAAATAAATTTTTTCCACCGTCCGGCGTTAAGGGACTACTTTGTGTCCGGTACTAGGGGACAGGATAATGCCAAAATTACGTGATCTATACCTAACCCGTTTTGAAAATTAAGAAAAATTTTCATAGAGTAAGAATAATAATGGAACCCTACGTTAAATAACAAATAACATAAAGACTTAAACACAGAAATGTAGTTGTAGCACTCACTTTGATCTTACGTGACGCAGTGTTTTCGAGCCGAAAACAAAAACCGAGCGCTCCCGATGTTGCCTTGAGCGTCACTGACAAATTGCGTCATGTGACCCTATACCGCTACGCCCCCCCGCACACTTTTCATCCGTGTTTGAATCGTTCACGTTGTAACTTGTCGAGATAATACGAGTGTCCGGTACTAGGTGTCGTCCGGCGTTAGGGGACTTCCCCCTACGGTAATCTTTATGCATTCGAAGAATTAAAATCCGAGTTATCAGGTCGAACAAAATCATTTAAAATAAAAAAAATATAAAAAAAAATTTTTTAAAAAAATTCTTTTATTTAACTTAAAAAAAACTAACTAAAAAGTAAAAAATAAAAAATATTAACCAAATAAAATTAATAAAATATGTAAACACTATGACAACAAAATAAAATTCCTACTTATCTTAAACAGTTAAATAAAAGAATGACGCATTTTTATCACTTCGTCATATTGACCGTTAGGTATTCTATAAGATAATGATTCCTAAATTTAAAGTATAATCAAATATTGTCTGATCGGTCAATATGACGAAGTGATAAAAATGCGTCATTCTTTTATTTAACTGTTTAAGATAAGTAGGAATTTTATTTTGTTGTCATAGTGTTTACATATTTTATTAATTTTATTTGGTTAATATTTTTTATTTTTTAGTTTTGAGTTAGTTTTTTTTAAGTTAAATAAAAGAATTTTTTTAAAAAATTTTGTTTTATATTTTTTTTCTTTTTTTCTTTTTAGTCTTTTAAATTAATTATGTTACATTTCCAAATAATCAAAAAAAAAAAAAAAACAAAAAAAAAAACAAAAAAAAAGAATTTACACCATAACTTGTATTGTCACCGGAGCTGAACATGTGTTCCAATTTTCATTAAGATTGATAAAGTCTAAGTATAAAAATTTTGCATTGCAAGATTTGACGATTGACGACACGTAGTGTAAGTTAAACAAGATAAAATATAAAAAAAAATTCTTTATGCGGGGGTGGATTCCCTCGGGCGACACCACTAACTTGTATTGTCACCGGAGCTGAACATGTGTTCCAATTTTCATTAAGATTGATAAAGTCTAAATATAAAAATTTTGCATTGCAAGATTTGACGACACGTAGTGTAAGTTAAATAAAAGAATTTAATAAAAGAATTTAAAAAGACAATTAAAGTTTCAATTTTGGTACATAACATATTTAAGGACAATCTATTTATAACTACCACTTTTAATCACAATAATATATGTACACTGAGAAAATAATAAAATGGAGAAAGTTGTAGGAACCATAAATTGTTCATCGAAAACAAAAATTAGTTAAAGCAATCAAAATTTGTTAATAACCATCTAAATTTAGATGGTTATTAACAAATTTTGATTGCTTTAACTAATTTTTGTTTTCGATGAACAATTTATGGTTCCTACAACTTTCTCCAGATTTTATTATTTTCTCAGTGTATGTACATATAAAGCAATATTTCTAGATAAGTAAACTTAAAAACTTATTCGAAGCAGACACCATGTTTAGTTGCTTTATATATATAAATACACCCAACCTATATTAAATTAAGTATACATACGTCTTTTGGCTGTACATAATTTTTCAATCAAAGAATAATTTCTAAGTTAAAAGCAAAACAGAAACACAAGGAGTCATATTCATGAAACTAGGAACTTGAAATTGGTCTCCATTTATGAGATTGATATTATTTTTTAGTTAGAAGCAACATCTCAAAATAAATGTGTGGACGCTCATGAAACTGACTTTATTTTAAAAGTAAAAGTGCGTTGACGTGGAACTCAATTTGGTACTTATAATATTAACTATTTTAAAAACAAGACAAACTAGTTTAAGACTGAGCGCAAAATAAAAAATCAAACATTATGACTATGAAAATAAGATTGATCTCTAAACCCGAGTTTGCTCTCGTTGATCAGAGTTCACTCTCGGGGTAAAAGTTCAGATTCAAGTTTCGAATTAAGATCGATTTCAGATTTTCTGTGTAAAAATTGTTCACTATTTTAATATATGAGCCAATGTGCCGACACAAACAAAGGATCAAAAATTATCAATTAGTATTTTGGTCTGTTGCAAATAATCCAATTAATATCTAGAAGTATTTTGCAAAATATCACCAGTCTCAAAGGGACAGGAACTGGCGTAATTTATTGGCGGCAACTCAACAATTAGCCACGGAGGGAAAATCGTCCACTTTAGAGTCGATCACGTTAAATGAGGTCGAAAATTATCGAAGCCTCCTCGCAACACCTCCGACCAGAAACTATTAAAGAGCGGCGCTCGACGGAAAAATATTTTTCCGCTTAACGGCTAGATGAGATAGGAATTTGCATGTCACTCCAATTGACGGTAATTAGTAATCTGTGAACAGAAACCGCGATAAAGTTCGTATTGGCGGCGGTCAATTATCGCTGCTATCATTAAATTGAACTGCAGCCAGTCATTTTGCGATTCGGGAAGTTCTAAGTGGAGCCAAGGGGGCGGAGGTTCTGGACATGGTTGCTACCCGGCAAGGCCTTCCATTCAATGAATTTTCAATCGAAACGTCGGAATATTTAAATCAAACGTTTCATCGATAAAATTGAAACGCTTTTTTCGTGCGCGTTCCTGTTTGAAGTGCATCCCGGCTGCAGCCTGTTCGTGCCGCTGCCGCCACGAGGGCCAATTCACTTGACTGCGCGACTTTTTTCGCCGGCTGTTTTGGCAGCGGCCGGGTGCAGGGCAACTGAGGCCCAGTCAGTCGCCCTCGATGGCGTTTGATCCTATCTCAGGCTGGGGTCCGATAGCGCGGCTCCGAGCCCCACGCAGCGGCGGCGGCGGCAGCGGTGGCCCAGAACGAAAATAAAATGCAATTTTCCCTGACGGCCCCATAATTGGATATCAGTCATATAAATTTCCAAATGACATTTTATGTGATAATATTGGCCGACGGGCAGACTGGCCTCCACAGGTGGAGGGTGGCGCGAGCCCTGCCCGACGCCCGCCACCGCGACGCGCCGCGCCTTCGTGCAGTTTTGTCAGGCAGCTAACTGCATATCGCCGCTTCAAATGCTTTTACGAGCGCCGGGTTATTGTTTTCCCGGCGCCCTGCCCCCGCCCGGCTGTGGAGCTTCATACAATTCGGGGCTTTTGATTTGTCGGCGGCGAATTAAACGTCAGAAAGAGAAATTAATGGGGTTACAGTGGATGGGTACGTCAATCATCCCGGGGCTCACGTAGAAAATTACTGCACATGAGTGCAGGTGATATTTGATGAATTTATTCGCAGGACGATAGTGCTGATCCTACTTTATGACACGCTAGATTGCAGTTCGACGAGATTTAGCTCACCTCTGATGGACAGGTTCCCCTGCTCAACGACTGGTCATAAAAATTAGTTTCGCAGTTGGGGGCGTTACTTTTACCCAGTTGTAGGTGCATTTTAGGTGCAGAATACGACTCAATTTTTAGATAGAAGACTAACTTTACAAATGCATAGATTCAATTTACTTTAAACTACAATCTAAAATATTTGTATTAAATTTCTTTTATTTTTTAAGTTTTAGAAATTGGAGTATTTTTTTACAACTTAGTTTGACAATTTAAAAGTCTACTTTCTATACTGCAATAAACCCGCATACATCCATCACTTCTATTATATTGAAAGCTCTTTTCACAGCCCAGTCGGAAATGAAAATGAATTAGTTCTCTAAGCAGTTCAAAATGAATTAGAACTTTTTGCATAATTAGATCACCTGAGGTCATCCACCGCTGCGCAATCCATCGACTGCTGATGAATCAGAGGACACATGCATGAGGTGCAAGCAAAATATGTTTGGTTTGGAATAAGCAAATTAATTGTATATACATACATACATTAGACCCAGTCAATTACTAATAAATCTAAAATCTCATATTCTTTTAGAGCATACCAAGCCTTTTTATTCCTAGAGGGTGGACTCGGCAACTACATATTTGAGTCCCGTTTAGCGATATGCGAGCAATGACCATGCTAAGATTCAGATTTCTTACTTGTTATTTGTAAAAGTGGTCTTTGTATTTTTGAACCAGAAATAATTCATTTTATGTAAATGTTTGAGCGGTTTTGGGAAATTTTCGTTATATAGGTATTATTTTGGAAGTGTTATTCTTAGAGCAAAACACATACGCACAATAAGAGTATGGGTAATCACTGTAGCGACTCATTTAATTATGATTCTGCGTACACTTGAAAATATGTTTTCTTATTTTAGCGTCTGCCTACACTTAACTTAGTAGCGCCCAGGAGTTCTCGATCGCTACTACAATATAATATTCTGGTATTTTACTATGTAGATGTTTAAAGTCGATGCAAAAACTTGATTGATATTAATTATCAACATACATATATTTTTGGTGCATAGACACCATCATGAAAGTTTACCAGTAAATTCAAAGTCAGTGACTCTGAAAAATCTGTATTGGTCTTATTTAAATTAAAAACACCTCAAGTTTGTGTTTGGGCAATAGTAAACTTCACATTTTAAATTTGCCAAATTTTACAAAAAATAAATTTTTTATTCGGCGATCCCAAAATTGAATGGCAATCAGTTGAGATTAAAATTTAGAAGTGTAAAAAGAGAAAAGCGCATTTTCAACGAGGGACATTAAAAAGTAACACTTGTTTTTTATTTTTATCTAACTTTCCGAGTCTAAAAAGATAGCTTTCTTTATTTAATGGTCATAGTCATTTGAGACATCTTCAAGACAGAACTCTCCCATCAACAACTTCGCACTGGAAAAAGTTCATAATGTAAATTGGATCACGGTTTTTTGAATTATGTATAAGTGTGTAAGTGGACTTACAAACAAAGAGAGGTTGTATTTTATATTATGTATATACTTATATTTAGTTTAGTGAGAAGAATAGAATGCATTTTTGAAATAACTAAGCCATACAAAATTCTGGATAAATCTTCCAACATAAACAGACTTTGCACATGTGTATACATGCATGGTTTATTTTAACTCCTTCTAAGGGAATGTCGCGTATTTTCCAAAGTGCAAACTGAATTCGCGCTCAACAATGCCATGGGACCGTTTTCTTTTCCCGCCCTTCTTTCGTCCTTAGATTCCAGAGTTCTTTTCAGGATTTCAATGGCCTGAGCACGGTGCAGGTGCCCTGGGACCACATAGACCGCGCCTCCCCTGATTGTATGTTTTTACATAATTCCATCATCCCCGCAATTTCTTCATTTCCCGAGTGTCCTTCGAACAATCACGCGACGCCACGCCGCTCGCTCCGTTTCGCTCCGGCAGAGCTTTGCATATGGAAATTAATACGCCCTCGCCGTCATCCCCTTGTCGAACACTTTTCGAGGTAATTAGATTTCGCTTTGCATATGTGCGCCGTGCTGTGAATCTCCCGAATTAGGTCTAAGGGATATGCCCGTAAATTTTCATATGGGGCGCGGTGCTCGAGTATGCAGCGGATGATGTTTCGCAACAGAAAGAAAAATCAAGAGCGCGGAGGCGTCCCCAGGTGAAGACAGAAAAGCCCTGCAATCCTTCTCAGTCCTCGCCATCATCCGGCAGAGGGACTGCGTCTCCACCCCCGCCTTATCCCTGCAGCGAAGCACCGGGACACCCTCTTTGCTGGTGTTCCCGGCCTCCGGAGCATATCCCAGTGCGCTGCACGAGCACCGAAATAGGCACCTATCCACGGGAGGTGTACTTTATGAAGTTCTTAAGAGCTTACGTGATTTATAAGATGCTGTCGACATTCCTTCCACAATTTAAGTCTAGTGAAGAGGAAATGGCGCTAAGGAACTGAGTTTTTGTGTTTTATTAGCGTGGCCCGTCCCCCGCGCTTTCTTTCTACCCTCGAACAGCTCCGATTATCCCCAGTGTCGCACTGTGAGTTGTGAATTTTACCAACTCGGCGAACTTCGACTGAATAGCAGAACTTGGGAATTGCCAGAATTATCGCCTTAAAATGCACTTAATTTGGAGCGAGTTCCACAAGTGGTAATTATGATAATTTTAAATAAGTACCGCGCCGCGGGGCGCTTCTGGTGCAGAAGGGTGCGAGAATGGCAGGAGTACTCTCCTACGCCGCAGGAAACAATCACGTAGAGCAAGGCACACCAAATGAGCCCCAAACCTCACGTTGGATCATGTGGAGCAGCCCCCGATGTCGAGGGTGCTACATTCTTCCACTTCGACAAGTACGAGTACTGTTCGGAACACTCCCGGGGAGGTAATAGATGCGTCTGAACACGCTAGTTCCGCTAATGTGCTTTGGATGCTCGAGCTCCCTGAAACCCTTGCTAAGTCCAGGACATCAAGAAGTTCCAAACTTCCGCAATTGAAACTTTCGGCGATGATTTTGCTCCATTCTTTCTGTTTACGCTGTGCCGTCTCAGCCGGGCCGTTATTGTGATTCCTCGAGAGTATTCGCTGGAGCTCCGCCCCGCGCCCCATATACGACGTTGTCCTTATCCCCGGCACATATCCTTTTTACGTTATGGAATTCTTGAATGTATTTAATTTAAAAAGTTTTAGTATCATCGCAACAGCATGTTGTGCTGCGCCAACAGCGTCCATTGATGTTCCCTCCCGCTAGCTCCGGGGAGACGTCGCCGCCCCATCGGAGATGGGTTCAGGCTCAGATTTACATGCGACATTAGCCCCGAAATTGCATCAAACACCCACTTGCTTTGTATAACGAGACATTTTTATGTTCGAAACTTTTCCCTCGTCTGAAAGGGTTTTTTTTTCGCCGCAGTTGTCCTGAATCCTGAGTTGTCATTGTGATCGCTCCACGTCTGGGGTAATTCCGTAACTCATTTCACTGCCAGCCTCGTGGAGGCGGGAGACCTCAAATGAAGTTGCTCTTCTGCTGGAGCCCGAGATGACGGAGTCAGAGGCTGCTCAGATCGATGGTGATGGCTTATCATTAGACGGGGCGACGGAGCGCGGGCTCCAGCGAAATAAATGACGGCATTTGCGGGAACGAACGCAACAAGGTCGGTAATATCTTTTACGCGCACGAGTTCATGTACGCCATCTACATAGGGTCGTTTCGTAAAATATCACTTACAATTGAAAAATTGAGGCCTCGGGATTAAAATTGGATGTATTTTCTCTGGATAGGGTGACCAATCGTACCCTAGATAGAGTACGTATACATATACCGTTAACTAGGGTTATTTTACACAGAATTAATTTAGGATTTATTCCTAGCACCCCTCAATGCACTAGTCAGATACTGAAAATCAGACATAAATTTTGTCTAAAGAAATTAACGAAGGGATGAATAAATTGGAAATGGCCTAATGAATATTAGGTATACATCACAATTTATTTCCTATAATCACTAATTTCCCATTAGAATAATACCCATTTATCGAGCAGAAATATAGGGACAGTTCGAAGACTTCCTTTTTGTTTTTTTTGTTTTTAAACGGCAGTAAAGCAGATTTATTTTAAAATTTGAAAAAAAAAACTTATGAGAGGCTTTGAATACTGGCGGTGATCGAAACCCCATTATTGAATTTTAATCATTTCTCTTTGATGCTCGAACTAATTGAGCTCCCGAGTTCTAATGTAATATAGACCACACATTGTTGATTTTTTCGACATCAACTATCATAGATTTAAAAGAGCAAATATTTCAAATAATTATAGTTTGTGGATAGTTTTATTCATGAATTTTTAAACCTTTCGTATATCATCTTTTTAGATTTTTATGTTACTTTGATCTTCAGTTTCACTTTTTTTATTAAATGAATTTTAAAGCAGAATATCATTATAACGATACTTGAAACCGCCAATACCGATTTGAAATCGCGAATAAAATGGGTAAACTATGTACCTGTATTATAAAAATATTGTTCGAATCGGATGTGAACGGGTTGATAAATATAAATAACTTGAAATTCTTTATTCATCTTTACTCAACACAAGCTTCAACTGGTAGTTCTTATAACAATGATTGAATGAAAAAGGTAGAGAGAACAGAACAGGAAATATGAGAGATTTTCTACCGGGCGAAACATCTAATGAACTCATCTTTTGCAAATAACATGTTTTTTCTAAAAATTCAAAATTCTTGCTAAATTTTATTTCGAAATATTCTACATTACGCTGCTTAAAGATAAAATTATTATAATTTCACGAATGAACTTATATTTTATATCAATATGTTTCGTCGCTTCTGATAAATAAGGTTATTCATTAAATTTATAGTAGGTATTATATGTATTAGGTTACACAAATATTTCGAGATTTACCCACGCAGTCAAAAGCTGTTTTAACCATAAAAATCCTTTAGTGTCCTCACAAACTACCACAAAACCCGCCAGCATGGTAAAATGGCACTAAAATCGGGAAAAAAAAAGCCGATCAGGAAACTTTTTGAGTTTTAATATTAAATACATTCATATACTAGTCAACACTATTATAGTAAAAGTTATTTTCAAAAAATCTTTGTTAAATTGAACTGCAACCTTCTGAATTGCTATACATAACAATTGTTATCTATCAGGAAATCACTCTAAAATGTAAATTAAATAAAAAAGGTACAACAAAAAACCGAAGTGATTTAGTAGGTGCTGAAAAAGATTGTGAGGGTAGAAAACCCTTAACCTTCATGAAGTCCGACCTGCAGTTGATCAGCCTTTTTATTCCGATGTGAATCGACGGCTGCAGTAGGTGGAAAGCAAATTCCTTTTTGAAAATCTAAAAAGTACATTACAAAAAGGGACAATGCGGTGAAGAGATTTACTCGCAGTTCCATTTGCTCCGAAGCATCTGCGTGCTGCCCCACCCGGGAATATCCCTTTCAGCGCTCGGGATAAGTCCACTTTCCCTGCATCCGCCACGGGACAAAATATTTAAATTGCAATGCTATAAAAAGCACTCTCGCCGGAATAGGGCCAGGACTGTGACTAGCTTAATCCCGGAGAAAGGGCCCGATTGTGTTCGAGTTAGCCGGACGAGGCTCGGAGCCAACATAAATTGCCCCCGACAGAACGAATGGAGCAGGGGAGCTCCCTCCACCGCAGATGTCAAATGCTCCCCAACCGGGAGAGGCTCCTTCGAGCAACATGAATGGACCCTGATAACTCAGGGCCCGGCAAAGTAAATTCTTGTAAACCTGATCCTAAAGCTCGTGAAAACGTCCGCAGAGCTACAAAATCTCCTTTTTACGGAGGCAATTGAAATAAATTCTTAAAAAATCCCGGTAGGACATGTGAATGCGTTCAGTGATATGCAAATGTGGGGACATAAGAAAGAGCTGCCCCGGCCGCGCAGCTGGCAGCTACCCCAATCAAATACCCGCTTATTGTGATGGAAATTCGGATCTGCAGCTCCTTACCTGTCTGAAAGGAGCCCGAGTCCTTCAGTTATAAACTCCATTAAATGTTTATGCGTGCTATCATTGTCGGGATTTGTATCCGTCCTCCTCCTTCGGGTGGGTGCGATCATCGTGGGTATCTCCACCGCCGGTGCCCTTCCCTCGAAAAGGGTCAGGTGAGATTGGAGGGACGACACCCGCAACAAAATTAATGGTTTGTCCTTCACACCGATTGCCCCAGACGAATTCGAAGGTGAGAAGGCGGCCGGGTGCTCCCTTGATAAAGAGGACACGCACCCGCCGCCCCCGTTCCAATCCCGTCCCACCCGGCTCCCGGGTCCCGAGTCCCGAGTCCCGGCTACTTTATGTTGCAATCACGACCCGAACCCTTTTCCGGAGCTAAGCGTGTTTTCTGCTCCGTGGACCGAAGGTGTGATAAGCATTTTTTCCATATTTGGGAGCGCGTGTGTGCTGCCCTCGTAACGCGGGCGGACAGGCGTCTTCCGTTGTTGCTCCTCGCTCTTCCGGGAGGACATATTTGAATTATTTAACCATTTTACGGGCAGATTTGGGACGCCGGGAAATATCTTCTATTATATTTTTTTTTTCTTTCTGATTCCCACAAACTGAAGGACACCAAAATTTGTTATGGTGGATCCCACTTTGGTCCGCAGCGCTTATCCGTTTGAGGCGACCGAGGAGCGATGGGGCGCTACGGAGCCCGGAGCCTCCTCTGGACGGTCGGTGGTGGTGGTGGCCCGAATGTTTTTACATAAAAATAGAGAAGGGCCGCGGGGGTTGGGCGGTGGCGTGTTATTGTGCTCGGGATGTCTGTTTTATATGCAGCACATCGACGGGCATAATTTATAATGCTATCGTAATAAATGGTTATTGTAAAATCATACATCAAGGATGTGTTCATTCGTTGGGAAATTGATGCTCCGTGCGGGCAAGCAGGATTTTGCGGCTCGATTTTTCTGCCACCCGGACTGGGAAGTTCGGGATCATCTTTTGATATTGAAAGATGAATAGTTTTCGATTTATTTTTCATTTCGTTAAGTGGAACTGTAGCTGGCTCCCACTCTTACATATGGGTTGCTTCCGATACCATCCGACGTTTCGGGCCACTGCAAATAATGGCATAAATGGGAAAATGTGACACAGCAAATGTATTCCTTCCTCTTTATAATTATTTTTGTGTTTGCTGCCACATTTTTCGTCCTAATTCTTACATCGAAGATGATTTAGCGGACTAGCAAAAACATTGAAACCATTGGAAAGAATCACTTTGTGAACAGAATTTTTTATTTTTTTTATTTTTGGGGTTTATAAAATGCAAATTATGTTTTCTTCTGAATGGAATTCTTTGAATTTTAGATTTATGTTCCAAGTAAAATAAGTAACTTATAGCTACATATATGGAAATCATCCATTTTAAGTAACATACTTTTACCAAAATGTTGAATTTGGATTTCCTTAAAAGATTATATAAATGACTTTTGTATCATGTACAAAAATGTACTAAAGCCTATCATATAAAAATAAGTCGTTACGATAACACATACACTGAAAACATTTTTTAACTATATTCTAGGAGAACCATAAATATAGTCCGATCGACTATATTCTCGCACTCCGGATGCCAGAACTATAAAACTATATTCGTTTACTTGTTTTAATTAGTGATTACGAAAATTAAAAATGAATCGTTAAGGAAAGGAAACCACAGTAAATAAAAGAAACATTATTGTAATTTTCTTTCGATTTCATTATTATATTAAAATGGAACCAAACACAAGTTAATCTGAATTCTTCAATTCTTCTTACATATAAAAAGTATTATTACTGAAGAAAAATACTTGCTGAAATCGATAAAGAAATAAATAAAAATATGGGTATAGATATTAGGGACTCGTCTTGGATTTTACAAAAATATTATGGAATTTCAAATAACATATGCGAAAATGTATACCTAATTGATGAGGTTAATTATATAATTTTTAATAAAAATTGTAATATATTATAACTAAACTTCTCTAAGAAAGTAATTACATCATCAATTTTATTTATTTAACAAGTCTCTGTCTCTTCTCACAAAAAAAAAAAGAAAAAAGCTAATATCTTAAACAGCATAAAATAAAGCTGAAAATAGACCAATTTTTCCCGTGTTAAAGGGCAGTCGAAAAACAATCAGAAACTAAACTATAATCGATGAACAAAAAAATTTATAGACGGAAACTTTCAATATGCTTTTTGATCGTTTTAGGACTATCCTTTAGCACAAAAAAAAAAAAAAAACAAAAATTGAACAATTTTTTAGTTTGTTTTAAGTTTAATTTTTCAACTTAGAAATTTTTCAATAGGGAAAAAAAAAATTTTAATCTAGCAGTTGAAAATTGGCTGAGTCCAATGATTGAACAATTTTTAAGTAATATAGAGAAACAATTTTTATGTTCAAAAGTTGAAAAATAATTTTTTCCGATTGTTAAATATTTCCGCATGATGTCCTCTTTCAAAATAATATTTTCCGATTTCTAATTTTCAATCTCTTTTCCGTTTTATTTTTATACCAGGGGCATGGTATTTTAAGAATTAAAAAATCAAAGTAAAATAGCTAGTTTTGTCTGGTAAAACAATTTATCCGCTAAGGATTCATTATAGAAAAATTTAAGTGATATATAGTAAGTAGGTATGTTTATTTAATATAGGTATGCAATAAAAATAACTTCACATCCTATATATAGAGTAAATATGTTGATAACAATAGGAACAAAGGCTTTGAATGATAAGATTTTTCGAATGATATACATATATTTGATATAAGAAAGTCTGTCTTATGTTGGAATAATTTTTCGAAAGATGTCTAACTCTAAGCTTTGCACGAAATATCAGATGGTACTTTGGTTTTACTAAAACTTTGAAACTTTTTGCGCGAAGGATAAGTTTTATAAAGTTTTTAGCATGTTACATGACAACAATTCCCTCCTATGACATGGAAACAACCAGCTCAGCATGCGGTCCTTTTGGGGTCTTTAAAAACTCCTGTTCGTGTCACCTGAGTTTTTTCCCGTGACAGCACCCCTCGAGCATAGGCCAAACACTTGTAGCCGCACAGCCTTTGAACTTTCCCCTGCCCGGGCAATTCTGGAGTCAACACCTCAAAAACAAATAACTTCTTAACCAATATTAGCATGCTTGGGGCCGATCGGAAGAACCCTGTGTGCCCGGCTGGCGCACGGACGAGTGCCGGCGACCTAAGGTTTAAGGCCATCTGTTTGCCTTGTTCATGACGTCGCCCAGCATCCCACAAAGTACTTGAGAACAAGGTGCAGTCTTTGAGGTTAGCTGCGACACTACAAAGGGGCCTTCCAAAAAACACATTCCTCGGGAGGGGGCAAATGACGGCGCCCGGGAGGGACTTCCAGGTGCTAAAGGAGCTGCGCAAACAGTTGGGGGTCCTCAAGAGCACATTTACCTGAAGTGACCACAAAGCGAATATTGATACCTAGGCTGAGTCCGGTAAACAATTAACAAAATGGATTCCGGCAAACATTTGTAACAAGGTTTGCGTTCGGCCGGACAGGACCCGCTCGGTACGGCTTTTCAGCGCCAAGGACTCAAGAGTTTAGTCGGGGACATGCCCTGAATTTATGACTGGGAACAGATCAAAATATTGATCCCCGGCCCACACGGAGTCACTAATTAATCAATGAGTCCGGAATCTCCGTAAATACCAGCCACTCAACAATCTCGACAAGTACAAATACCCGGTTGGGGCGGATTCCTCAGAATCCCATCGGCAAATATGTCCTGAGATAATCTCGGCAAAAACACGTCTTAGCAGAACTTTTGTGTATTTATCTGCCTGTCTGTCTGGTGCGCGCTCTCCTATCTGATCCGGGATGTGGGAGCGGATTATATTGACAAATTTATGCACACAGACGAATCCCGCTACTTAGAGTAACGAAGCTAATCAATTTTTCTTAATAAATCCCCTGACTTCTGGCGGTTGCGGAACTCCAGCCAGCCAAGTGGGGCTGGGCTGCAATTCATCTTCCCAAAAGATTCTGTCTTGGAAGGTGCAGCGGAGCCCCATAAGGCAGACAAACTTGGCAATTGTGCTGAAATCGGAAAATACGATGCTGCCGTTAAAAATTCCCGAACAGGGGGCCGGTCTAGGAAGCAAATAGCAACAACCGAACCCTTTCCTTTCACCTACGCAGCACCATTAAATATTTTGTGAGTCGGCCGTAATCGAATCGAATCGCGTTTTATGGGAATTTATAAAATTTTTATTGCTAGCAACTTGTTCGGGGCTTGGTTCGATTGGGCTGTAAAAAACGTTAGAGAACATTTTATGCTCTTCCATGATTTCAATTCGCTATCAGACCGCCATCAACAGCAGTTACGACAGTCATTTCAATTCTAAATGCCTCTGCAAATGAGTTATGAGTGCTCAGGTACTGTAGTAAAGGATTCTCCTCTGTTGCGCCCTCTTAAGCCTTGAATATTAAATCTATGCAGATAAGAAAAAGTTTTAATTTTTGAATTCACTGAATATATATCATTCAGCCCATTCGTGTAGAAAAGTCATTTTAAATCCTTAAAGTTAGAATTGAGCTTGCAGTTAAATAAAATTTTGCGAAGAAAGTTTGCCTTATTTTCGGTAGGATAACCTCATCCAATGCATCTGCTTACTAAGCCCTCAGCTTTTTACTGACATTTACACCCGCAATTTTGTAGTTATTGAAGCTCATGGTTCTCGTAGTTAAGAATAATAGACATTTTACAAAGAAATATGCTTATCACTAGTACGACCGAACCGAGAACTAGAGTAAAGTACTAAAAGTAATGCACTTGAATATTTTTCAATGGTTTAAAAACATGAGTAAATTGCACATGCTCTATTTAAAATATAAAAATAAATCCTTTCTAAACCATTTTTCTATGGATACAGGTACAACTAGAAATATTGTATGAAATAAAGCAAATTTTATTAGAAAACAATTTGAAGTCAAAAATAAAGTGATTCTATAGCTAAATTTCCTGAAAATTGTCGTACTCTTTGCACTTCTGAAATAATAGGAATTGAATTGGATAATATAAAAATTGATTTTAAAATCGTTTGAATTTGGAATAGATATAATGTAAACATGTTGTGATAATTTGAATTTATTTTTGAGTTAAATCAGATAGCTATTAAAAAAAAAATTTAAGGGGTTTTCTGAGTCATTGATTTTAATTAACTAGTAAATCACGCTATAAAAAAAATATTTGGATTATATCATAAATATAACTCGAAAAGAAATGTTTCTTTAGCAGAGATACACTTTCAAATTGCATTTACTTGTAAAAACTAAGCTAAGAAAACGTTTCGTTTTTCAATGTCAGAAATTTGTTATTTATCGATAATCGTCGTTGAAATACTGCAAAGCAATCTTATTTACATATAAAATGGTATGATCAATATTCAAGGACTATTAGTTACAATTTAATAATTAACCATTTCTGTGCCCATGAGTTTCAGACGATAGAAAATTTATTCTTTTATATTTGGTTCTGAAAGGATTTAATCGGTTCGCAGTATATGGGTGACAAAGCTGTAGGAAAAGATATCGGTCCGAAATTATCTCACTTTGTTGGGACGACAGCGGTAATCATAACTCGGACAGGACACAAGTAAATGAAGGAGCAGTTTATCTTGCTCACGATGTCAGTTTAATCCCGGGCCCGAAAGATAAACTTGTCATTAATTTAATGCTTAAGGGCGCTGGGAAATAATGCGATGTTTGCTCAGAATTGACAAGATTTAAGAAGCAAACAGGACGTCGAGCAATTTAAATTTAGGGGGGAGGCACAGGAGCGCCCAACCTAAATGCGAAGCGGTATCCCGGAGAGCTGGGGCAGGCCATCCATCGACCGGCCGATTACCATCTGCAAGATGTGCACACCCTGCCCAGACGTATCTATTTCAGCCGGGCCGGGATAAATCATTTCTGTTTGCGTTGCGATGAGTTAATTGGTAATTTACATTAAAATGTCGTCCCCGGCGTATGCGGGACGTACACACATCATGCGGGAGGGCCGGGGACTGAAAATTATGTTTCGCAGACAATTCAAGGAATTTCAATTGTCCTCCCTTTCTGCCGCCCCCGCGTGGTCTGTCTGCGGCGGATAATTCCATTTTAGGCGGGTAATTCGCGTTCGATATTAAGCCCTGCGTCAAAAAACTGGACAGGGCTAGCATGATTAGTTTCGCAAACAATTAACGGCCGAGAGGAGGGGCCTGTGGGCCCCAATGGGGCGGAGGACCTACTGCACTGCCCCGCTGGATCGATTAGCCACCAGGGTCTAAATATCCACCGGGTCGTATTACCGATTAGACATGGCTGGGAGGAAATGAGATTTAGTAGAACAAACGATTGGACAGACGGACTGACTGGCAGACTGGGCAAATTTGCATGTCCCAGTGACGTTTGGGTCAGCACGATGTGACCACCGGCTTCATGCTGCAGACCCACTCAACAGGTTTACATTGTCTGGGAAATGCCGGAGGAGAGGAGGAGGAGGGCACCTCCTCGCAGCAGCCGGCCGGATCGATTTCTATTGTGATTTCAATTATTTTCTAATTGCTGGAACAATGTGTCCACTTCCTTTTTCTGGCCCCCTCTCTTCGGCTAGCCCTTCTAGCTGTGATCTCATCAAATACAGCACCAGAGTTTATGGGAGATCTGCTAAACCATGGCTGACCAAGACAGAAATCCTGGTTGACTGTTTTGAATGGACATACCTTATATCTTCTATAATAGAGGTTTCAATAATGCCCTTAGAAGTTGCACCTAGATATCTGGGGCAAGGAGCTACCCTGGCTCCATCGATTTCTCCACTGCAGACTACTGCCCCGTATGAAGAAAGTCACATGTCATGAACTTTGCCACTTAAATCGATTGAATTAGACAGCAGACAGGGCGTTGGGAGCTGCTTCTGGGAAATCTGGCTGTCTGAGGTCTATACGTACAGCATAGCATAGGAGCCGGAGGCATGGATTGGTCCTCCAGCTTCATATCCGCCGCATGCCTCCGTGAATCTTATCATGCTGGCACTGTTCCATGTGCTCGAAATCACGTTCCCTGATATATTTCCTGGATGCCATATTTTCTAAACTGTTGAATAAATCCACCGGCCCAACAGCAGTGGGATTCGTCCTGCCCAGAGCATAGACCAACTCGAGAACGTCCACCATAGCGTTATAAAGTGGAAATTCTCCCATCTCTCTACAGTTGGATGCGGCACTGAGGCGCTTGCTGGCTGTTGGTGCTTCTGCGGCGATGGGGCCCTGCGGGAACAAGAGTGTTTACGAACCGTCAATGAGGGCAGATGTCGATGGGACTGGCTGGAGGTGGATATTTTTTTCCATCCATTTGGAAAATCAAATTCCATTAAACAAATTACAAAAACATGCGAACTCGTGAAAATGCCGTTCGGTGCTCTGCTCTGAAGAAAAACGAGCCAAGTCGGCAAACATTTTAGCGGGGGGTATTTCCCTTTCAGATTAGCCTGGAATGAATATCTGGAGCAGACACCGCCATCCTAGGCCAACCGAAGCGTTACAATACCTCCTCCAGCCACATAACTTCCTGTTGAGCCTGGCTTGACGGCGAATTCGCACTCTGCCTGAGCCCATCGAATCGCGAAGATGAAAACAAGCGAACAATGAAGAGTGGGTAATTTGCCACACGCTTGACCGCTTTTAAGGGATGATTCCACTTTAAGTGAATTATTAGCTCAATTGAGTTAATCAGAAATTCTTAAGTCACGTGGTGCAATAAATAATGTATATAATTAATATTTAAGGCCTGTACGAACTGTTACTAACTTAGTCATTGCACTGGCTAACTCTTTCCAAGCCCGAAAATCAAATTTCCCATGACTAGCAATTTAAACAAAGGTTTTAGTATACTGCTTCTTATTCACATTCCGTAATATCAATTGTCTAAAATTTAGCCTAATCGGAAAAAACTACAATTTAATCAATTTGCTTTATCGATTTAAGTAATTTTTAAGAGTTCGATAACGTTCAACAACGTTTAAATTTTAGTCACAGCTCTAAAGAGTAGGTTTGGATCAAAAGTATACCATTTATAGTAGGTTTGGATCAAAAGTATACCATTTATTTATTTTTCAATAAGAGGCTAAGTAATTGGTATAAGAAAAGTAAATATCGACAATACAAAAGACTTAGTTTATGAAAAAGCAATCAGCATACATTTCTTAAATGTACCTTTTTCTTACAAAATAATTACTCTGGTTTTAATCTTGGACTGAAAAGATTGTTTATCTTGTTAAAATTAGCGATTTTGATATTTTGCTGAGTTTCGACACGAGCGCTGTGCTGTCACACTGTGTTCACTCCTTCATTAATACAATTTTTTCATTAGAAAATCAAGTTTGAAATATTTACTACAAAAACTTAATCCAGATTTTCTCAAAATCGTTTTTTTAATTCAAATTTTCAAAAGTTTGTAATTGTTTAAATTATGTAAACTATAGATTTTGTAGCTAATATTGCTTATAGGTACTGTCTTGAGTCCTCTATAAGAATATAGCAAAATCTCGATTTTAAGCTCTAGCAAGATAAGGTCCTTTTTTACAAATGTAATTACAAATTATCCGAATTAAGCCAGATTTAAGTCGGATTGATCCTTCACCACCCCAACTTGAAGTAGGCTTAGTCCCGTTATACCCAGGCTTGGGCCAAGCTTGATCAAAACTTAAAAAAGCTTGAACTAGGCTTAACATTGAGGTTAAATACAATTGACTAAGCTTATGGAGCTTTTAAAGTCAATTATTTCGAATATTAAAACCTATGTATTTATAAGGGTTTTCTAGAAATTTTATTAAGATAGTACAATTTGTAGAAACATTTTAATCAGACCCAATAAAACCTTGTATTTGGTAAATATGCCTAATAAGTATTAAAACTTTTATCTGTCTACGTTTTCCAATTTTGAATTAATGATGTTCAATTTTTACCCCAAAAAGGATTCCACGGTGCAAAGTAGAAGCCACACCGGGGGAGGGCCCGCCGCTGCTTTAGTGCAAACATTCCACAGTAAAATTGCAAATCTGCAACTGACTTAAAAAGCGATAAACCATGACATAGTACACAGCAGATGGCACGTCATATTGCAGGCGCAAAAACGCTGAAACCTTTCACATGTCGAAGAAGTCTTATCCTTCCTTAGCAGATTAGATAGAGGGGGGGAGAGGCGCTGCAACGACGCCGGGGCCACCCACGTCTCTGGCGGGGGCCTGAGCGGATTCCGTCTGCCGGCGTCGCACACATGATGAGAGTTCAATCCCTGCGCCATGCCGCTGCATTTCTCGATATGCATGCATTATGCAAAAATTGCGGCGAAGATTTTTCTTGCGGTGACAGGCGTTGTCGCTGTTCATAAGTCGCACGAGCAGTTCATGTGCCGAGTGCAACTGAGCTCACCGGGACGAGATAAGTTGCGGCCAATCGCAGATATGAAATTCCAATGCGCCACCAGAAATCGAACTTATTGAATGCTCTTAGACAAGTTTGGTCCACGACGGCACCGTTGCGACGTCGTCGTCGTCGTCGTCGTCGCCGTCGTCTTCGGGGGCGGACTAGGGCGGGAGGGGTCCTGCGGATTCGGCTGTCTGCATGCAAATGACAGGAAGAAGTGTTTGCATAAAATAAAGGAAATGCACAGCAAGTTGAACATTGTGGGCAAATAGATCTAAGGGCAGGCGAACATGCGGTGAACAGATAGATTTGCCCATTTGTCTTGTTGCTGAATGCCACAAAATGGCAAGAAATTTCGATGCACTTAGCAATTATGCACATTTCACAGGGATCTGAACAGAATCTGGATATGGAGCGGTGCTTACATTAACCGCTGACGAACTGTTATTCTGTTGCGGCTGATGCAAGGTCGGTTCATGAGACTGCACTTTGTATTTCACAGTACGGATCATGTTTTGGTGGATAACTAAACTGCACTTAATATTTTCAAATGCATATGCTTATTATATTACATATGATATGTTAGTATGAGGGTCAATATTTAATAATCGGCTCTTCACGATGTTTAGCTAAGAAAACTGCAATATATTTTATACTTTTTGTTTATAATAAAATATAGTTAATAGTACTACTAGGTGGCCTTGAACATAGTTTTCCATTATATAAAAGATTATCACATATTTTCCCCTATAAAGTGCTAAATGTCATATATCCTGTTGGTGGGTTTTGTTTAGAACCACAAAACGAATATTCATGCAAAAATCCATCTTTCCGGAATTTTTTCGAAGACTGAACTATATAGGTATTGTTTTGCAAATACGTTTGTTTATAATTCAGCTGTTTTGAAAACACAAGTCAATTTTATACTATAATAATTGTAGACAGTGGAAGTTACTGTCATACCTATTTCTTGTGTGGCTACGCAAGATACACATAACTACAAAAAGTAAGGAAATCCTCTTTTTAGTTTTTAATTAGTTCCAACAATTTAGATGTTTTTGCATAGGTACATAAGTTAATTTAAATAATTAAGAATAATAAAGGTAACCTGAAAGCAAAATATGTGATTTTGTATAATAATTTTCCAGGCGTATTGGCAGGATAATGACAACCATCCCAAATAATTATCAAAATTTAAAGTGCACAGAACGCATTCTTTTTTTATACATATAAGAAGACTGATTACGAAATATTGACCCACCAACCAATTTATGTTAAAATAAAAATATTTCGTCAATACGCTCATATTGAAAAAACAGTTTAAATTAACGAAAATAGTACATATACATATTATTATAGTTCAATCTGCAAACATTTCGTGAAAACTTGGTGGAAATCTTTGTTTAGAAGTTAAAGACGAAAATTTAGTATGTATCACTTAATTTGGATGCATTAATTTAAAACAGTGATAAAGTGTTATTTTTACACTTTATATTAATATGCTGTCAAAATTATTCTATATTAGGCTGCTTTTTCACACGGTAGATATTAAATGTCTTACACAAAATTCTCAGAAAACGGCTTTGAATCTTGAATCTTTTTATGTAAGACCCCAATTTCAGGAATAAGTTTGTCAGTAAACTTTAAATTTAGCATATTTCAACTTTCTACGTCATACAATCCCTAAGAGAAACGGTGCAGGCAGAAAAGCGGGCGAAGGAGCGATTTCATACATGCAAAAAATAAATCCATCGTTTATATTTTTTCCAGTATACTTATAACATTTCAAGCGAAAAATGAAATTATACTTGGACTACTATATAGTAAAAAATATTTTATAAGGTTTTTTTTACCAGTTGTGGCCACAAAAAGTTTTTCAGAAAAATTGCTCTATTCTATAGTATAAACAATCTTCATTTTAACATTGTACAGACACCATAAATTTTTAATATTTTATCTAAAATATATCTGATAATTATGTTGGTTCAGACCATCGTAAAAGGAAAACAAATTTTGTGAAAATAAGCACTGAAAAATAATACAATGTAACCTTCAACATTTTATCCAAAAAGTAAACAAATTTGATATTTGACGTTATCAGTCATTTAAACGGCGAACGCCAATAATAAAATATTGACCAATACACAAAACGCATCTTAAAGACCTTTTCTGATAACATAAATCGAGCTTATTTTGCTCGACAGTAAGGGAAAAATAGTATAAATGGCAAAAGTAGTTCAAAAGTTTGTCAACATCTTGACAATGGCCTGACCTTGCCGTCGTGCCCATACGGCACAAATCCTTCCCAGTGGATACAGAAGGCCACTTTAAAGAAAAGTAAATCCGATGATTAAATGATAACACAAAAATGACACGTCGCTTCTGAATTAATAAGGAGCAAGTGGATGGTCTGGGAAGGATACACCGAAGGATATCGTCAAATCCTGGCTGCGTCTGATACACCGAAGGGCCATTATCCCGGTTATAACAAGGGCTTCCAAGTTCGTCAGCCATGGGCTCTCGAGGCGGATGATGCCGGGCGATATCCCGGGGGCTGCGGAGCGGAGCCGAGATCGGCGACAACAACAACAGCGGGAAACTAAGTAGTGGAGCAAAAAATATAATAATGTGGGGGATAAAAAGCGCAGTCCCTTTTATGTGTCAGTGAGTGCTTCTCGTTCATTTTCATGTTGATATAATCAATCAATGTCAGGAGCACATACCCTTCCTGCTTAGCGCTAGCGCCTCCCTAGGGGTTTCGCCACGCCAGCTCCCATCCTGTTGTGATTTTGATAGCTTCCTTGAAAAACACTTTTCATAGACCAAGTGAGCAAAGGCGGACATCCATAGATACATGTCACTCGCCCGGCTCCAGCTCCAACTCCACTCCGAGCAACTCCTTCGCCCCTTTCCTTATAATAACTAGGCCCTGCACCGCCGCCGGAGCACCCGCCCGGAGCTCCTTATTATCGCGGCTTCGGTGATCTTCCCGGCTCAAGAAACTTTCGGCTCCACCGCCACCACCCCGACGACCTGTTTTGGGTAGGTCCCATCCGCTGGCGTATGACGGCGAATGGAGTTATTAACGAACCGATAGTAATCGATTGGTTCTTGGCTGGAGCCTGAGGACACTGTAAAATCTGCTGCGGCGTGGGGGGGCTCCGGGGAGGGTACTACAGTCACTGTATTGATATATTACCCACCACAGCATTTTTTAGTTGATTTGGCTTTGTTCCTGACTGCATCCTTGAACTTTTTCCGCTCTCTTTGGGCTCAGAATATATGGGGGTGCCTTTGATAAATTACCCTTTTTACAGCTTCAACTAAAAACTAGTTAGGGCGACGGCAGGGTGCGATAACACTATTAGAGTTTCGCCGCACCCACCCGCGTAAGTAGCGGGGGTGTGTTGCACCCTAAAATCTTTCAACCCATTCCGCGTTTAATGCCATCGAAATTTCTGCAAATGCTCCTTTTTACGTGAGAACCCATTCCATTTTATGTTCCGGGACATTTAGTTAGATAAGGCAGTGCCTTCCTTAAGATGTTAGAAAAATGTAACTTGCAAAGATTTATTGAAAATGTAGAAAAATTTTCCGTAGGTAGGTAGGTACTCTGATCGCAGTGCGAAATTTTTGTAACCATTCTAAGTGGTTAGTTTACAAATATTACTTTTTATCTAAGATTGTATGTATCTATAATCCAAAGATATGTATATATATGTACTTATATATATATATATATATGTACTATATATATATTTAGGGTTTCCTACTTTAAAAACAGAAAAACGGAACCCATACAAGATCACTCTCGTGTCCATCCGTCCATCTGTCACAGAGGTTTTCCTCGAAAACTATGTATTGACGTAGGAATTTGATACTTGACATAATGTTAGAACTTGATGACGCGCACATACATATATTTACATATATGGCCGACGGTTAGAAAAAAAATTATTTTAGATGAAAATGAGGAGTCAGGTGGGTCCAAAGAAAAAAAAAAAATTTTAATTAATATATCGTGTGAGGTATCATTTTAAAGAGCTACTTCTAAGGATTCTAGAAAATAAATATTTTTTTTTTTATAATTTTTGGTCCAGTGGTCTTAATGATATACAGCGCTGTGCAATTAAGTTTTTTAAGTTCACACCTATTTTTTGGCACAGCGCTGTAGCTCAAAATTTCCTAGAAATGACAGATAGATTACCGCAAAATTACAGATTTTTTCGACATTGTACATTTCGGAGCTAGGACATGCTTATTTCTTTTTTTTTAGTCAAAGTGGTAGAATTATTTCGTGAAAAACTTAATTTTTCTTTCTATCATTCAAATTTAATTGACAATATAAAATAACTACTTACTATGTTTTACGGTAATATAACGGCACGAAATCCTCGAGTACTACTCGCACTTGTCCGTCTTTTCTTCGTTGTTCAAACTTCAATTTCTCGCACTGCGAAAAAGTGTAGGTATTTACATATGAAAATTTTTCGGAACAATACGATGGAATTAGAAATATTAATATACATACAATACATAAAAATTTCTCTAGTTAAATTTCGTTTTATTCTGATATTAACATTAAATAATAATGTTTTTCGGTAAATGTACATATAGAAAGTTGTCTACAAATATTTTTAGTTTGTGGTGAGAAAGTACAGTGTAGAACCACAACATCTGTGGGCAATGTTGGTTAAAATTGAGTATTAGGCGGTACATTTTTTCTAAATCTCATAGTAAGTTCTGTGAGTTACAACAATTTTAAGATAGTAACGACAGTAAAAATTGCTTATGATCACATTAAAAAACACTGGAAGGCTTGTAAAATGTCTACTGCGACTGTATAAATTTTAGCAGTATGTCTTGCAACACAATTACAGTGGGTAGAATCATAATTCTTCCTGGAATTTTCTCTTCGTGCTAAATTTCAATATGAAAATAGTTATATAAAGGTTTTAAGACACTATGATTTTAAATATGTTTTCATTGGAAAATAGAAATAATCCAATATTCCAACGAAAAAATCAGAAACTCTAGGAATTTGCATGAAATTAGTACGAGTAAAATTCTAGAAAAGATTCCTATTAAAATTTATAAATTCAAAATGCAATAGGCCTATAAAAGTGGAGCAGTTTTAGAGGAATTTGTAGAATTAGTTTATTTGATTTCTTCTTCTTCTAAATATTTTGTAAATAGAACACTACGAAAATCAGTTTGTGCAATTAAATTGAAGTACCGTTTAGAATTTAGGTAAAGATGAAAGTCGTTTTAAGCTAAAATAAAATCGCATTCGAATAAAATATTCGTTCAATTCGCTTTCATTGAAGATAGTTTCAATAACAAAATTGACTTTGTATTTCAAACTGAAATAACTTTCACTGTTTATATATTTTATTAAATCAATTATAAACAAACATAAAAACTTTTCTTTAACTTAACCTACTCTCAGATTTTGATGAATCGAATGAGATATTAAAAGAAAAGCAAAATTAAAAAGGGACACCTAGGACGGTTATATCATTAGTTGTATGTCGATTTGCACGTGTTTGATTAGTTAAACAACATTAAACAAGTTAGTAGCCCAAGGGTTTGGCAGGACTGTACAAACCTAAACCTAAACCTTTACAATAATACAGATTTTATCTTTTTTATATTTTTTCTTTGCTACTTGTATTCATGTCTCTTCAATCAAAATCGTTATGGCCATTTTCACATAAAAAATGTTCGTCTGGTTTTTTAAGGATCAAAGAAAGTTAAGGACCTCTGTGAAATGCGGCTAGGTATCGAAATCCAATTAACAGACAAGAGCTGAATGGAGGTGCCAAGTTGTCCCACATTCATATTGAAATTTTCCCCGGCGATAAAAAGCGTCCATTAATCTCCCGTAGGGATGCTTCCCAGTTCTGGAGCTCAGTCCCGGAATGTGTGCGGGGCTCGATGCTAGAAAGTGTCGTGATGCAGAAGGGCTCCCAGCCAACATCTAAATGATAAGTCGAGGCAAAAGGAGTGCAGACACGAATCCTCCTTATCTTGGGATTCGTTTAGCTTTTTCCGCATCACATGCGGGTCAAAGAAGTGCTGTAAGTGCAGTGGATGAGCGCCAATGGGGATTGAAAGGATGAACAGAGG